>JAECUM010016164.1:0-51250 GCA_016617855.1 Megalonaias nervosa
ATATATATATATATAAGCTTTACAAAATATGATACAAATAAGTTTCACTAAATTTTGAAGTCCTGTGAAAATGTTACTTTTACTTGTTCACCTCCTTTTAGCATCGCAAAGTTTTAAAATGAAAACATAATAACCTGTCATACCTGTAATATCTTATGCAACGTTCCCCACTTTTCTTGCATAAATGCTAGAAATGTACAACAATTTCAGCATCTACCGTCGTCTGTAATAAAGATGATCGCTTATGTTTTGTCATTGTTGATCAGGCAGGACTGTCAACGAAAATATTGTATAAAGTGGTGAGCAAATGTATTTAGCAATAATAATAATAATAATAATAATAATAATAATACTGTTTATTTGAAACATATCCATACATCATGCGGTACAAAAAGATATTACAGTTGTTACGTATATATAATTAAACCACTTGTGTGTTAGTTTTAAATTCTTTTTTATTTTTACTTTTGTTTCATTACATTTTATTGTAATGATAATTTTCATTGGATTTAAGTCTCTTTTCGGAAAATTGACTTGACCCGATTAGATTATAATATTTCTTCAGCACTGTTTTTAGCTCACTCTGGTTCATAGATTTCGTAAACATCAAGATAAAACGATTGGCTATTACCAAGGTCATTTTCTGATCGCGTGATAGTTCTAATTTATAAGTAACTTTTCTTATTGAATTTTATAATAAGATAAGTTTTTCCATGGCGGACGTGCCTACCGGTTGTGCGCTTCTATTGAGATGTTCAAATTAGTGTCACATAAATCCATCACGTGAGCTACCATGTGATCTAAATCGAAGCTTAAAACAGTCATTTGGTATTAAAATTATTCAGTCGTATTCTTACACCTTGAGGGAACAAGATGTTTCTATTGTTGTTGCCAAATTGTTCTGAAATTGATCTATTTTTTGGAATGTAATAATTTATTCTGTGAAAACTAAACAAGTGTACCTTTTTATAAAACGTTCTGGGACAAAGAAATTCAGTAGAAATTTATTCTGGAATCCTATATGGAAACATTAACAACTGTGATTCAACGAGGATATGTTGCCATAAGTACGACTTCATCTGACGTGATCGCGTCTATATTGGAAAGTCGTCGAGATTCGAACCTGGATTCAATTAGAACTGTTTAGTGATAGGACTTATATTTTTAAATTTTAGGATTAATGTTTGGATTATATTCACAAACCGTAAGTCCTATTTCATATTCTCACCTTGTTTTCTAGGGAAATAAATCAGTTTTGTTAAATTTACAACGCTTATTGGCTTCACTCTTTTCTTTTGTTACTTCTGTACGAGCCTACACGTAACAGAAGAAGATTGGGGTCTCGTCCTTTGGGATATATGAATTTTGGCTAATATATTTTAGAAAATTGGTTAATTTAAATTCCCCTAGTTTTTAAATCCCATGTACTGTTTTACATTTTGTTTGAAATCTTTAGTGAAAACAACAGCCATTTTTCACAATATCATCAAAAGTAGAGAATTGTTTGAATTTTACCGAGGAGTGTTATAAATTCTGAAAATTGAAGTCGAGCTAAAAGAGTTGGAATTAGAGATAAGACAGGTTCAGTTTCAGATAGAAAAGATACAAATGGAGAGAGAAAGAGAAGTGAGACAAATGCAATTTGATAAAGAAAAACTAAATATGCAAATGCAAAAAGAAAAGGATGAAAGGGAATTTCAAATTCGGTTAAAACAATTTTAGAGCTAGCAAAAGGAAAACACTCCCCTACTTTTGATGTTATAAGAAATATCAAGTTAGTACCCCCTTTTCTGGAAAAACGTAGACAGCTATTTTCCTTATTTTGAAAAAAATTGCTGAGAATTTGAAGTGGCCAAGGGAGTACTGGACTCTATTATTGCAATGTGTACTTACTGGTAGAGCTCGTAATATTTACATTTCACTGTCGCTGGAGCAGAGTGCTGACTATGATGAGGTTAAGGACTGTATTTTGAAGGGTTATGAGTTAGTCCCCGAGGCCAATCGGCAAAAATTCAGGAATTCTAAAAACCTAACTGACCAGACCTATGTCGAATTTGTATGGGAAAAAGCATAACAATTTGATAGTTGGTGCCCTTCTAGAAAGGTCAATAAAGATTACTAAAGTATCAGACCACTCATATTACTTGAAGAGATCAGGACTTGTGTCCATAGTGACATTGGAATATATCTTGACGAGCACGAGATCGAAACCTTGGAAAATGCTGCTCGTGCTGCTGATAACTATTCTTTAATTCATAACGTTTCTGTTGTAGGCAAATCTTTCACTCAGCAGTCTACTGGTAGAAAGGTATGTCAGCCTAATACGACTCCTTCTAAAACTCATTCTGGCACAACTTCTAAAAATCAAGCTTCTGATAAACTAGATTCTAAATCCTTGTCTATTCCTACGCGTATCTATTGCAAGAAAAAGGACACGTTATATCTGATTGCTTCAAATTGAAATATAGGCATCATAATCAAGATAGACCTATCCCAAATGCTCTTATTTCTAAGAGGTCAAGGTCACGGTCATGTATTGAAAGCAATATATTTGTTGGGTCTAATAAACCCCGGTCTGATTTTATTATGGAGAATTATGAACCCTTGATGTCGAAGGGTTCTATATCACTCTTGGGTGATTTGGCCAATCCTATCTCTATTAAAATTTTAAGGGATACAGGAGCTTTTCAGAGCCTGTTATTATCAGGTACTTTGCCTTTTTCTGAGAAGTCCTGTTCTAATGAGAGTGTTCTCATTCAGGGAGTAGAGTGCGGCTTTGTTAATGTTCCTCTCCATTCTGTTAATTTGTCATCAGACTTAGTTTCAGGACCCGTGACAGTCGGAATAGTGTCTACTTTACCCGTTGAGGGTATTCATTTGTTGCTAGGCAACCACCTAGCTGGAGACAAGGTTGTGGTTAATCCACTTGTAACTGACAAGCCTTCTTTGGATCAGAAAGTTGATCCTATTGAAAAAGAATACTCTGATTTATACCCAGCTTGTGCAGTTACTAGAGAGATGTCAAAGAAAGCTCATGAGAATGATTTTGATAAGGAAAATATTCCTTTAGCTGACACATGTATTGGTCAGGCTTTTGATGAGGTCACTTTCACTCCTAATTTGGATCAAACAAAAGATATTGATCACAGTGATCCTCTTTAAAATACTAATTCTCTTTTATCTAATTAGGGTGACAAACTACAATCACTTGTCGTCGAAAAGGAAAAAGATCTTGAGATCTCCTGTTTGTTTCAGAGGGCCATTAGTGAAACTGAAGCCATTGAAGTACCTATCTGTTATTTTATTAAAAATGGAATTCTAATGAGAAAATGGAGACGTCCCAAGGTACCTGCTAGTGACGAGTGGCCAGTGAACTATTAGATTGTATTTCCAAAATCTTACAGACAAATAATACTTAGTTTGGCCCATGAAACTCCTCTGGTTGGTCATTTAGGGATAAATAAACCTTATCACAAAATCTTGACTCATTTTTATTGGCCAAATATCAAAAGTGATGTTTGTAAATTTTGTAGATCTTGTCATACTTGTCAAATGGTAGGAAAACCCAATCAGAAGATACCTAAGGCTCATCTGCAACCAATTCCTGCATTTGACGAACCATTTAGCAGAATTATGGCAGACAGTGTTGGTACTTTACCTAAGACCAAGTCAGGCAACCAATATTTGTTGACCGTTTGTTGTGCGTCAACAAGATTCCCAGAGGCAATTCCTGTGAGGAATATTAAAACCAAAACCATAGTAAAAGCTTTGATAAAGTTTTTAACTTTATTTCGCCTTCCTAAATCTGTTCCATCAGGTCAAAGGTCAAATGTTATGTCTGGAATTTTCCAGCTAGTTATGCTTGAATTTGGCACTCAGCAGTTCAAGTCAGAAGCAAAATTATGGTTTGACAGAACTTTAATTGAGAGAACTTTTGAGTCTTGTAATAGAGTTCATTCGCTCGTGCTCATTCTTCAAAATTTTCTTCAAATTAGATTTTGCGGCTTTTACAAAGCAAAGAAGAAAATGAATGAGTTAAATGATAATAATCATACTCTGATCTAAAGAAAATAAAGGAGTACTAGTATATTGAAAGAGATAGCCAAGTAAATTATGCAATGAATTTAGTTGTACCTGTCCCACCAACTGAGGATTTAAGTGAAGAAATTCAATCGTGCACTGTTGATCTTGGAGCGACAAATCTTCAGAATTCGGAAATTATGGAAAATCTGGACCAAAAACGTTTACATTTGCAACAACAAGAAAGGATTGAAATTAAGCTGTTATTATTCGAAAATGAACACTTCTTTCCGGATATTCCTACGAGGACAAACAAAATGTTTCATGACGATGAAATTGTAGATTCAAAACCTGTGAAACAACACCCATACAGGATGAACCCTCTCAAACAAGAATACTTGAAAAAAGACATTCAGAACGATTTCATAGAGCCCAGTAAAAATGACTGGAATTCAGCATGTATACTTGTTCCGAAACAGGATAAAATTTTTATAGGAAGGTGAACAGTGTGACAAAAACAGGTTCATTTCCATTACGAATAATCGATGACTGCATTGATAAAATTGAAAATGCCAAGTACGTCACCAAATTTGACCTTCTGAAGGGACTTTGGCAAATTCTATTATCAGAAAGGGCAAAGGAAATTTTGGCATTTGTTTCTCCAGATGGACTCTATCAATATAAAGTATTGCCGTTTTTGTGATGAAGGGTTCCTCAAGTACCTTTCAACGTTTGATGAATATGATTACCTCTGGTCTAGATAATTGTGATGCTTACATCGATGATGTCATCATCTACAACGACACCTGCAAAGGACATCTAGCCACGATTCGGAAATTCTTTGAAAGACTCACTGATGCTAATTTGACAATCAATTTATCTAAAAGTGAGTTTTGCCGTGCTTGTGTACCTTTTCTAGGACACATTGTGGGACATGGTCAAGTTAAACCTATCGATGCTAAGGTGAAGGCTATCTCTGATTTCCCTGTGCATGTCAGTAAAAAGCAACTGATGCGATTTTTGGGCATGGTCGGATACTATCGAAAGTTTTGTTCCAATTTTTCTAATATTGCTAAACCCCTGACAAAAACTTGTTGAGAGAGAAAAACAAGTTTCTTTGGACTGGAAAATGTCAGGAGGCTTTTGATAGATTAAAAGCCATACTCAAGGGTGCGCCGGTTCTTACAGCTCCAAATTTCAGTCAATCTTTTAAATTATCTGTTGATGCAAGTGAAGTTGGGGTTGGAGCAGTATTGATTCAAGAAGATAGAAATTGTGTTGATCACCCAGTGTGCTATTTCTCTAAGAAATTAAATAAGCACCAAAGGAATTACTCAACAATAGAAAATGAATGTTTCACTTTAATATTGGCATTACAGCATTTTGAAGTTTAAATTAGCTCCGCTCCTTCTCCGGTTGTTGTGTTTAGCGATCATAACCCCCTTACTTTCATCGACAAGATGAAAAATAAAAATCAAAGATTATTAAGGTGGAGTTTGTTTTTACAAGAATATAATCTTGACATCAGTCACATAAAAGGAAAAGACAATTTGATTCCAGATGCACTTTCCCGTGTATAGAACTGTTATTTCATGTACACTTTGTATAATTCATAAGAGTTTTCTTATGTAATTTTATTTTACCTCATGTATAATTTACATGTGGTAAAAAGAAAGCTTATTACATAAATCTTTCTTTGTCTTTATTGGGGGAAGTGTTACGTGTATGTAATTAAAATGCTTGTGTGTTAGTTTTAAATTCTTTTTTTTTATATTTTATTTTGTTTCATTACATTTTATTGTAATGATAATTTTCATTGGATTTAAGTCTCTTTTCGGAAAATTGGCTTGACCCGATTCGATTATAAGATTTCTTCAGCGCTATTTTTAGCTCACTCTGGTTCATAGATTTTGTAAACATCAAGATGAAACGATTGGCTATTACCAAGGTCATTTTCTGATTGTGTGGTAGTTCTAATTTGTAAGTAACTTTTCTTATTGAATTTTATAATAAGATTCGCTAAGTTCTTCCATGGCGGACGTGCCTACCGGTTGTGCGATGTTCAAATTAGTGTCACGTAAGTCCATCACGTGAGCTACCATGTGATTTAAAATCGTGGCTTAAAACAGTCATTTGGCATCAAAATTATTCAGTCGTATTCTTACACCTTGAGGGAACAAGGTGTTTCTAATGTCGCCAAATTGTTTTGAAATTGATCTATTTTTTGGAATGTAATAATTTATTCTGTGAAAACTAAACAAGTGTACCTTTTTATAAAATGTTCTGGGACAAAGAAATTCAGTGGAAATTTATTCTGGAATTCTATTCGGAAAGATTATCAACTGTGATTCAACGAGGATCTGTTGCCATAAGTACAACGACTTCATCTGACATGATCGCTTCGATATTGGAACGTCGTCGAGATTCGAACCTGGATTCAATTAGAACTGTTTAGTGATAGGACTTATATTTTTCAATTTTAGGATTAATTTTGGATTATATTCACAAACCGTAAGTCCTATTTCTTACATTTACCTTGTTTTCTAGGGAAATAAATCATTTTTGTTAAATTTACAAAGCTTGTTGCCTTCACTCTTTTCTTTTGTTACTTTTGTACGAGCCTACACGTAACACAGTCCGTAGCAAAAGAACATCGTATGTATAAGACGGAATATGCATGAAAGTAACAATTAATGCTTTTTTCGGATATAGGTGAGATACAAATATACATTGCACAGTAATCAAGCAAACGGATTTAAGCGTAACACTAAAACTTGTGTGGAACAAGATTTGTGCTATTGATCTAAAGTCTTATGTAGCAGGAGTCGTTGATAAAACGGTGTCTCTAATCTTGAAGGTTTTTATAGTAAACATTGCTAAATTAGTCATCAGAATTTTACTAGTGTATAATTTTTTCAAAAGTTAAATTTTTATATACAAAGGTGTGTAAGTTTATTTTCGTATTTCTCCATATAATGGACAAGCAGTAATAAAATGGAATTCATTTTCGATGTTAACGTTACAAACATTTACACAATCGTTCCTCATAGCAGATATTTTCATATCTTCCCGTGTTACCTCTGACTGGCAAATTCCCCACTCTAAGCATAGTGAGTATATAACAAAGATCTTTCTTTCCCACTAGTACTATATAATTTTGACAAGTAAATTTTACTTCCAATGAACTATAAAAGTGCATTCGTCCCAGCGACTGGATCTCATCCTGCAGCTTTTGCCTAAAATATCTTTACATCTCTGGCTGAACAATCTAAGAAATATATTTTCATCATTTACGCCCCGAGCAAACCAAACATTGCAAAATCCAAATGTAAAAGAAGTTTTTTAACATATTTGGTCCAGCAATCACAATTTTCTCCCCATCTTAATTGTAAATCCTAGCATTGTTTAGGAATAATAATAATAATAATAATAATAATAATAATAATGACGATAATGATAATTATGATTATTATTTCCACGCCAAAAATGTAGTGCTGTAATGTTGTTTCTCTTTATATATCTAACTCAAAAAAATTTAATTTTTCCACCGAATATATTCCACGATCACATTAACATTATAATGATGCTTTATTAGGTTTTAACCTTTCGGATCCAGGAGTCATGTAAAGACAAACAAATATCGTTTTTCACATCTGTATTTCATATTTATCCGTAAGACAAACGGTAGAAATTCTTTCTATGCAGATTTAATTTAAATTGTTTGTTAGCTTTTTATGCATTGTATATTATGGATAATTGTGTTTTGGACTTGACCTTGTCCAAAATGAAGCTCATTTTTTACCTGACCTGAATCAATGATTTTTTTAACAATTCTGTAAACAATTGATACATAGCTAATATTTCATCTGTGAGTATTGGTTAACTATTAGGATTATTATCTTGGCCAGAATCAAGGACATTCTGATCACCGTGTTTTTCATTTTAATTCAGTAACAAACATTCTAATCAAACTAAGGGTTTTCTAGTAACGAACTTTTATCCTACATCATTTATCTTCTTTTATGTCTTAGTCTTTTATATAATCTTGTTTACTGGAAAAAATATGTATTTGGACTGTAAGATCTGACCAGAAGCAGTTGTTTTATTGTTGTGTCTAGTATTTCATTTGGGTTAAAATTTATTTGTTCGCATTATTTAATTCAAGGGTTTTTTCCTTTGAAATACAAAGTGCTCAAAAATAACATACATTGAAAATAGAGACTTGGATTTAAAATGAAATTCAAATAAGGATATATTCTTAGATTGTATTATTGTGATCCAAGAAAAGACTTGGCCCCCTCACCTTGTCACGGGCCATCACATGCACATCAACACCTTCAGTGTTAGATTTATTTTAGAATACCACTAAAGTTTATTCATAACTTTATTCATTATGACTTTTGCTAGTAAATTTATGATTATATCGGATTTAATTTGCAATATCATAAGTTCCTTTGCCACATTTTTACTTTGTATTTTCCGAAAGTAAATTATTTGCTGAATGTTTACAAAGCTTGTTGCTTCTCACTCGAATCTATTACTTATTTTAAGACCATAGAGTCGTAATACTATTCACATCCTTCCTCTTACCCATTAGAAATATAAAGCAATCTTGTGCATTTTACAATCATCAGTCTGAAGTATACTTATAGTGTCGTTGTTAATGGTTTATGCTAACTATTGCAATCATTATTTTGTTCAATTTATTGATAGTTATCTGAATTCGGTTTAGTCGGGAACTTGTTTTCATTTCATACATTTTGACCGCACGTTCGAACATAACATAGAACCCGTTCCTGATCGTTTCAGCATCCCTGTGACTATATAACTGCCACTTTAGTAATTATTGTTGTATCTTTGAACAAGTAGAAAATACCGGGCTGTTGTTTCCCAAATTGGTTTTTCCCTATTTTATCTTTCAGAGAATTGACTAAGCTGTCAATGAAATGCACTAATGTAAATCGTTTAAAAGCAATGAAGAAATGCATGGCACGTGACTTATATGTACTAAATGTTTGTCAACAACTCCATACAATTTTTGGCAAGTATGTCAAAAATATATAGCTACGGTGTTAAGACGAGGTCCTAAGACTAATGAGAGACTGAATAAGCCCAAGGAAATGGAACGAAAGTTTTAAGTTTGCATCTGAAGACGTTGTCACAAGCCATCATTGTGGGCGACACGTTGATGGTACCAATCCCTTCGAAAGCAATAAAACGTACAATACCTACAGATACCATACCATCGGCACAGCTTCAGCCAAGAGAACATGTTGTTGCTGACTTACCATCATAAGAAGACTCGACAGAGTGGCAGAAGGCGACTAATAACAAAATTGAGACACAGTTGCTTCCTCGGGTGAATTTACTGTGGCTTACCCATCTTAAAGTTTGAATACTGAGATAGAACTTCCGGGACACTGCCCTTGCATATCTAGGCTGTCCACTGGGCGTTCAGTACGTTTTCGCACATAGTATATTTTAAATGTGGATGAGCCGTTTGGCTACCTGTCTAGTCCGTATAAAGGCATTAAGGTTTTCGTACAGTCAGTCCAACAGTCGTATCAACTATACTTGACAATCAGTAACCGGGAATCAGTCACTTCTGTACATCGTTAGCCATCCCGTCCATTTTGTAGCATGAACCAGCCAGATATTTACTGAGCCGACTGTCTAACCGAATACTCAACCGGCCGGCCTTACTGACCTCCCACCCTAGAGCTTGTCTATCAGTCCAGCTAACAGCCCAACCAACAGGCCATCATCATTGCTGTAATTTCATAAAAGCAAGACAAATTGTGGCTCTTGCCCAGTTGCTGATGTAACCACTGGAAAAAATAGTAATTCATTGGCTTTGGGAGAAAATAAATAGTACAAATCTCCGCATTCCCGTGGGCTACGCACCACGCAATGACGATCGCATTAACGGCGTCAGCTAATCTCAATATCGCAAAAAGAGATGCCTGCTTGCACTCGGCCGCCTTAAATATACTACATGACATGGTTCTGCGCTCAGCACATTTTAGAGGAAGTGCCGAAGCGGGCATCTCAAGAACTGCCAGTTCAACTTATCATGCCCCCTGCTCCAGTCTTTAGACAGCTGCAGCCTCGAGACTATCGCCGGCAAATAATAAGAGGCACAATAATACCCGAAGGCAAGAGCTATCTTCTTAATTAAAGTTTAGGTGGCAATCAAGCCTTCCGTTATAGAGGCAGTTCGGCAAAAAGGAAGGGACACAATGTTTCTCCTTATCCAAGCCTCCAAACAGCCGATATAGATCTACCATCCCGGCCTCCTGCAGAGAACCTTCATGTGGGCGCCAAACTCCTTCGGACTGTGTGAATTAATCTCGCACCTGACAACAAATGAACGATCTAAGTTGTTCTGTGGCAGGGCGATATTTTATCAAATCCCCTCCCCTTTCAACATCCTCTGCCATGGCGGATTTGCCGTCCAATTGGGATAAGTCAGACACTTTACAGAAGATCAGGACGCTGCTCGACAATGGAGCAGTAGGTACATCCCAAATAGAATTCCAGTTTACTCCGGTATGATTCCAGGCTGTTCCTGGTACCCACGGATGCGGATCTCAGACCAGTCATGAACCCCAGCAGGCTCAAGAAGTACATACCTGCATTGAGGTTCAAGATAGAGAGCAAGTAACGAGTTTGCAGTCAATTTCGATTTGACAGACACATGCTTTTATCCAGCTTGGCTTGGCATTTTCACACCCCAGTTTTGTTTGATTTCCCCATTTGCACGCAAGACCGATTATGGAGCTCATAGAATTAATTTCAAGTTGGGATTGGATTTTGGTGAGAGTTTTGCAACTCATCTCAAAACTCAGCGTGGTGGTGGATTTGATTCTACCCAGCAGTATTTTCATGGGCGCTCTGTAAATGAGTGTCTAGATCACAAAAGCTTGATCCCAAACAGTATTGTCTTTCATGCATCAGTGGCGCAACAAACAATGGCTAACAGCAAAGAATCACTTAGGAAATCTCCGGCTGGAAATTTCCATTTGCACTGACACAAGCTTTGACTTATTCAGTCCTTGTAGTAATCAACTTCGGCACTGCCACTTGCGTCAAGACTTGACTTTCCAAATCATCATCCTGGAAGTGAAAGTCGTAAATGTGTTTCATTTCTGGAATAGTTAAGTATAGAGATAGGTAGACTTCATTCTCTCAGACAATTCTGTGCTGGTGAAATACCTATTCAAACGATGGGGAACGAAATAACCATATATATATGCATGCTAGTTCCTCAACTGGTGTGCTTAGATAAAAAAAATATAACTGCCCAGATCAGACATTTATAGGCAAGCTTAATGTCCTTGCAGACTCATTTCCAAGAACAAGACAGACCCTTAACACATAATGATCCATACACAAAACGACATTTGAATTGATCTTGTCACTTTGCTGCTACCCGATGATATATATATATTTGTGACAAGGTGAAATGACAAACTGACAACTTTCATCTCATTAGTTCCAGACCCAGATGCTTGGGCTAAAGATGATGTGGATGCACTGTGAATCAGCTTGGAATGGTTGGAGCTGGATTATATTTAACATTAATAATTACAGGCATACCTTTAGCTTTCACTGGTATTAGAGCAGCGCTGTACATATTGCTGAACGGCCTTTTCAGAACAAATTGATTAATAACAAAATCTGAAAACATGATTAAATATTAACATCACCTATCACGAAGATAAACAAAAGTGATGATATGAGTATATAAGTCAAGTAGTCTCTGAATGAAATAAATTATAAGGAGGTTTATTTTGATGATGAAATTATGCAATGAAAACAAAGAAATTAAATAAACCAGAGGAAATTAAGAAACTTCAAAGAGAACGATATCATGGAGACATTCACAGGGAAAAATACGAATTAAATTTTTTGAAAATCATTAAATATATGCTTTGGTCTTGTCTCTGCTCATATCTTCCTCTGTATAATTAGATTGTGAAGCTGAGGATTGTGGACTCGATGCAAGATAGCTGTATTACAGTCGATAGACTCCTTGAGAATGAAGCCTATTTTACGAACCAGATTTGACAACATACATTACAGATTAACCATTGATTACAGAGATAAAAACTCGTTGTTGAGTATTACACTGTTTCCGATGAACTAATAAACAATATATGTTACTACTTTAATGACAGGAACTTGTATACAGGAATATACTAAATCTGGTTTTTGAAGTAGAAACATTTATATTTTTGGAAATAAGTTCAAGTGAAACAATTTCAAAGAAATTGAAAACACTATGCTAAACGACGCCGAGATCGAGCAGCTGGTTAATGATATTATTATAGCATTTACCGAGCTGAGCAACAACGCTATTACGATATTAGAGTTGCGGAAAAGAATGGCTTAACAGAGATAATTTAAAAATTAAACAATTCAGTTTATTTGCCAGTTTTGTTAACTTTTAGAGTAAATAACTTTGTGCTCTAGATAGAACTAAAAAGATCGATTTGGCCACGACAGAATAGGACAAGATTAAAGCTGTTCATTTCAATGAAAACAGCAAACACACTTGACCCCTTGAATGGAAGACTGGATGAAAAAGATGTCATTAGTATTTAACATCCTGGATAGTGCTTTTTCTCGATAGTGTTGAAGGTAATCTGATTGCAACGATCTTCATAGTGAAGACAAACTTGTTTGCGCATGTTCAAGGTGGTAATGAGCATGATGTTTAATTTTGTCACAAAATAATTTTTGATGCTGCAGTGAAAAGAAAGACGTGTTCACGGTCGCTTGTCTGGGTAATAAATAGTACGATTTCAGCACTGCTTTTATTTTTTGTCATAGATATCTAATAAGTTCCGTAAATACATACCTACTCATAAGCATGAAAAGATCTCAACAGGATCCAAAACATAACTGTATCACATACACAACGAGCAGCATAAAACCCAAACCGCCAAAATAAATTGCAAAACTAGCACTGAATATGTTATTTGTATGAAGTAGTTTCTGAATGTCGTTTAGTATAAACGTAAAATAAAATGCGAACACTGATATGAGTAGAATGCTTGTGAAGTCATAGCCATATCTTATGAACCCAGTTATATTTTTTAGTTAATGAACTGTAACATTTTCAAAACATACAAAGATTTGTGCTTACCTGTTTCGCTTAGGACAAATATTTTGAACAAGGTATAATGTGTGCATAATTGAGAGAGATAAGATTGGGAGCTGATAATGCACAGCAACATGGTACTGAAGTAGTACATATTGTGGTGCAAGGAAACACATTTCGAGTACTACTTGAATTTCAGATACAAACAGATCATTGTCCATTGTATCCCTGCACTCCCCCTTAGGATTCCAGATATTTAACATTACACATCCAAAATCAACAAGGGGGGTACAAGTTGGAAAGAGCGATTAGGAAATGGAAAACATTTTCCTTCATTGCAATATGTCTGCATCCGCATCAGCTGCATGATTAGTAAAGGGTAAATACAGAAATGTGCGGACAATCGTCTGCAACTGCGCCACTATTGGAGAGAATCATTGCCATGGAGCTTTCACTAAAATATTTCTTATGATATCAAGTTAGCAGTAAAATAAAAAATTGTCTGATCAGACCTCCGGCATAACGCATATTGTGACCATCTTGAAAATCTTGCTGTGGCTTCTTCCCGTTATAAAATGGTCTTACCGACATGCGTTTTCACTAAATCACATCTAAATTACAGTTTAAAGTCACTGAATATATGATTGGATGATTTGTACAATAGGAGTTTGTTGTTTAGGTCATCTTCCTGGTCGTGGACGTTTTGCGAATGTATGGATTTATACTAAGTAACAGAAAAAGTTAATTTATTTCCCTATAATGCAAAGTGAAAATTTAAAAAGAACTTACAGAATTGTGAATGAAAACCCAATAGTCATAAGAGTTCAATCACAAGTCCAAAAGTATAGAGCATTACGAATGAATTCCAGATGTACTTTGAGAGGGTGTTGGAACTATTTACATACAAAGACTAACATATTTTGCCGTATTTAAATTCGTGAATATAACTTTTCTAACCATGTCTTCATTACGATTGCTTTTGTGTGTTCCTTTTTATTGCAACAGTGAAATCCTATTACTCCCTAAACATAATAATGAATGCACGGTATTTTCAGTTATGTATATGCCTTTCCTCGATCAATATGTTTTCCATACAATTATCACATCACAAATAGTTTGGATTGATTTTTTTTAAGAACAATGCCATACATTTCAGGCTTATATAAAGAATTTAGCAAGACCGGATGAAAGGACATACATGAAGAAGGAACAGGTGGACATTTACTCAAAGAAGTGCTTTCAGCTCTGCTGGCTGATGTCCATACAAGATCCACCCATCGTTCTCTCTAAAGATCCTAAAAGAGATTCACGTTTTGATACCAACATATACAAACTTTATACGCAGTCTGGTGATAAATTTGATTATGTGGTATGGCCAGCATTATTGCTTCACAGCGACGGCCCACTTCTGGCGAAAGGTGTTGCGCAGCCTTGCTCAGCACCTGAAGAAAACTCTACCACCCCTGTTCGGAGATCCACAATCAAGGATGACACATCTTTTGATAAAACGAGTGAGGAGAAAGACAGTGATTCAGCTTCTGGTTCTGACAGGATGGGTAAGAAACAGGATGGATATCAAACTCGAGATGATGGTGCACTATCGTCAAAGTCACGTCCTCTTCGGAAGTTCTCTCAGACGTATTCAGCAGCTGAGAGAAAATGTAAGGCTTATTCGCCAAAGCCCATTACACCAAAGGATGTACAGGATTCTGAGCTAAATCAAATATCTCAAAGCATACGTGTTAAGGTTTCTAAAAAATTCTCTGAACACGTATAAATACTTAACGAGCGAGATCTCCGAGGATTGTAGAGAACATATTATAATCATTACTACATCCTTTATATCAACCAAACCTTTGGCAATTACAGGTTTTTTAAACTTTGCTGTTGACAAAAACTTCATAATTTGATGACATATTAAGTCAATATGTATCATAATCGTAATGTGCATACCAATCATACTGGATCAGAATCGATCATGTTCCAGACATTTCCTTGCATGACTCTAATTTTTGTGACTTTTTTCTACATATATTTTATATGCACTCATTAATCCGGTGTTGATCTGTCTTGTGCAAGGTTGTGCAAAAAACTCCCGCTAAGAAACTACTAACTTCAGTAACTTTACTTACGTGACTGAAACTTGGTTCATGAAAGTATATCAAATTACGATCACGCCGTGTATATATAATTTTCTAAACCTATCAGCATAAAATCAATAAAGGAATCTAACAAACCAGCCCCATGCACTTTTGAGTTTTAGTGGTAACATTTAATTGTATTTTATCATATGACTTTATGTACAAAGTTGTTTGGGTTTTTTTTTTTTTTTGTTTTCTGAAAGTAGGATCCTTGAAATGGATGGGATTAATTCAACACGTATTGGAAGAATATTTCATCAACCATAATAGTGAGAGAAAGAGTTTACATTATCTGCTGTTCCATCCAGCGTTCTTCTCTTTGTTCAGCGTCAACCTGTGTTAAAAATATTTCCCATTTCATTGGTTAAAATATGCGATCAATTAATCAACTGAAGTACCAGCTCCTCATCTTCTCAGCGGTTTAGCACAATCTTCATATCAGTAAAGGTAACAACTTTTAAGCTTGTAGGTGCATTACTGTCCCGCCTCTCCAGTCACTTGACACAATAACCTCAATTACAAGTAGGTGGCACAGGAATTTTATTTTACGGCTCGGAGAATACATGGGACCCACACAGGGAAGAAATTAACTGTTTGCGAATGCAGCAATGTTTTACCTACTAAATGAATTCTTTCTTTAATTACTAGTATTCTGATTTGTAAGAACAGTAATACTACTAATACTACTACTACCACTACTACTACTACTACTAATAATAATAATTAGTAATAGCATTAATATTATTATTGTTCTATAATCATCAGTGTCATCATATTTGCTGTATTGCTTTATATTTTTCAACTTCTCACTAACTTTATAATCAAGAAGAGTAATGAATTGTATTAATCTGTTAATGGACCTTCTGATGGTACGTCAGGTTTCTATTAATAATCATTGCATTAAATTTCTTTTTTCTGTCAGTAATGATGCTTTTACTAGCGTTCTTTCTCGCTTGAATAATTGCTTAAATTTGTTTGAAAACGTTCTATTAAAGCACTCCCATTTGAAATAATCTATTTGCCTAAATGTTATATCTTTGTATTTCAACATCATTTTCTATTAGCAAAGTTTGTCTATTGCTTAAAAATGACTTTTGTACAATGAATAAGCTTTTCTTTATAAACATTGGTAATGTTGTTGACACATAACTGCAATTTCGACATATAAGAATGTTCAAAATGACACTGACAATCAAAGTTAACACTTATGCCTGGATGAAGCTATACTAATATAACAAGAGGCCATAAAAGATTTTAAATTCAACACTTGTTACTCTTGTTTTGTTTTCTTCAATAAATTTGTGTTTCAGATATATAATGGCATTACATATACTAATTGTATTTTCTCTACTAATGAATGTATATGTGTATTTCACGAGCTATCTTTCTTTCGATGTAGTCTTATCGACAATCCATTAGAACATTCATTAAAGATCTTTTCTGATTATTCTGTAGTGATAGGTGCGCATGAGTATCTTTCCATGGCATTGCGATATTTGCTGGGATTTGCTGTTTCTCCTCCAAATACATTCCGTCATCACATTAATGTTAGGAATATAAGCTAGCAACCTCCAGAACCTAGTCTTACTAAAAAACGAAAATTCAAATTATCTTTCTAATACAGACGAAATGAGGACTTATTGTGCAGATTAATCATTTCTGTCCAGGTTGTACACATCACTTTTACATTTGACAAATCCTGGGGTGAATTTGTCAAATTCTTGGAGGTCATCTATTTAGATCAACTATGAACCAAGTTATCGTTGAACTCATTTTATCATTTTCGATTCAGCGCGATAGTGCCAATTTTCGCTGACTCTGTTATTGACAAGGATTTTATTAGCGATTTCTTAACAAGTTCTATTGTCAATTTATGTTCTGTTTTCTCTTGTTTTCATTTCAGTTAGAGATAAGTGCATTAAATGCAACAAAGTTAAGACAAGGGAGGATACATACGAGTCAGCTTTAGTATGTACCAAATGTAATTGATCTCTTCCCTGATGCATGCACTCTATATGGTCGGAAGAATCCTGGAGTGCACATTTAAAGAATGCATGCTCTGTTAATGACCCATGCAATCAGGGTCGTTGCCTCCCAGGCGTGCTCAGTGTCCAATGAGCTGACTGCCTACGACAATCTCGATACGATAGAACGTGCCCACGTTGGAGCTCCACGTCGCTCACGCCACATCATACCCTGACATAATGAATGACCCAGTTCGTTTCGCCCTTACTCTTTGGAGGAATAATTGAAGATGTTCTGAGTCAGGCAGCATAGGAAATACCCATCCAAGCTGCCACCCAATCCGCACAAGATTTTAAGACCAAAACGCCGCGGAAATAGAGGAGTGATGACAGGTGGGTCAGGGTCAAGTGATCTTTTCAGTCCAACGTTCAGTTCAGATCCCAGCAAAACGCCGAAAGGCAACAACCTAACCAATTTAGGAGGCAACCTTACAGGAGAGGGAAGAAACCAGATTTCTCAGCCTCCAAGCCTCCTAACAATACAAATATACCTGCCAAACCCACCCAATAGTGGCCGCCCGACTCCAGCAATTCAAGTCTCATGGGATCACCATATTCCTCTAGAACGAATGAATGATTCAGGTCATTTTGGATTTGATAGGATTTAATTGATCCAACCTCTTTCCACATCTCAGATACGATCTCTCATCGACAAACAGGCGGCAGAAATTGTGCAAAAACCACGAACGGCAAGTTGAGGCCGATCATCAGCCTGAGTCGCCTCGACCAATGCATTACTCATCCAAATTTCAAGAAGGAGGCGTCGAGATTGATACGTCTCTTCTTCATCACAAGGGACAATTATGTCGTCAGTCTCGATCAGACCGATGCATAAGTTTGCGCCTATATCCACCCCACGTCAAGGAAATTTATCCGTTTTGTTATCGCACACGGTTTATCAGTTCCAAGTCATACCCTTTGGTTCAGACATCACCCCATTGGCTTTTAACGAAGTCACGGATTGGGTCGTCATCCTGTTCCAGTCGACTTCATCAACAGCGAAGGCGACGTACTTTTGCGACATTCTCGAAAAACATATGGTAAGTTCTGTTCTCCTCAAGGACAGAAACAATTTTCTATTGCTTTCGGATCATTTAGGTCTTCTAGTAACTGGGAAAAGTCTGATCTTATCAATCTCATCGTTTTCTCAATCCGAGTATAAAGTTTCTCACAAGCCTCAATCTAATACGGTTCCCTGACGTTCGCTAAGTCCGGATCGTAGAATTCGTAGAATCTGTTTCCAACCAGAGAGTTCTCTCAACAATAGGAGAGTTCTTGCAACTTCTCGCACTATTAAATACTGCGGCGGACTTGATCCCACTCGGTCTTGTCTAAATGTGACCCCTACAGATGACCTTGCTAGCCCAATAGCGCCCAACCCTTTTTAAGTCACTGGATCCAAGCAGTCATGATCATGCACGAGGGACGATCATTCCTGCGTCAATGGCATAATCCACGTGGGCTCACGAGAAGAATTCCTCCATGGAAACCCCAAGGGTAAATGACAATATGTACAAACACCAATGACGAAATATTAGAGTACTGCAGGACTTCCCTACTGTCAGTGTCAAGTGGGAGCCAGGGGATCGGCCTCTCTACATCAACCTTTGCGAAATAAACAATGTCATCAGCGCCTTTCAGTTCTGGAGGGTTTGACTCTCAAAGAAACATGTGTAGTGATGACCTTCCTCCTCAACCAGGAATACACCGAATCACCAGATCTGCGCCTTTTCAATTTATATGTTGGCACACCCAACTCCATATGAACGTACAAATCAGGCACATTCCCAGCAGAACCAATGTCCGGGTAAGCGCTCTATACAGAAAGAGTCAAATCATTCATACAGAATGGTATCTCCATCAATCAGCCTTCTTCGGATTTTCGCACTTTGGGGCCGTCCGATCTTGATCTTTTACAAACAAAGTGGAATCACGAGTTGCCCACTTTTCTCACGAACGTTCCTGACCCAGAAGTTTGTACTGCAGACGCACTCTCAACCAGTTAGGAAGGGTTGCGGCCCTTCGGTTCCCATGACCCTGATACCGAGAATAAAATAAACGTTGATAACTTCAGAATTGCAAGTCCTGGGTCACCGACCTACTCGATCTAGCGATAGATTTGCCCAGGAAAATTTCAGCCAACCTTAATTTTTTCAACAACCGCGGTCGCTGACGTTACACCCCTCTTGGACCATCCTTTTCTTCACGCTTTGGTCTTGTCCAGGCAGCCTTGCGAAGACAGAATATAAACCTTAGAAGGCACTCTGAGTGCATATGGGAAAGTGGCGTGTTTTAGGGACTGGTGAGGACTCAATAGCACAGTCCCTCTGAGTGCATCAAACACTCATCTGAGTGATTTTTTTTATCTGGCTCTATGAGAAAAATAGTTGACCCCAATTACAATCACAGGCCACCGTTCCATATCTGACACATTGTTACATCATGTCAGGTGCGATATTGGTTATGATAAATATATGTCGGACCTTTTAGTCAATTTTGATCTGAATCGGCCAAATTCCCTCACCCTGCTTCCAAAATAGAATCTGTTCTGGGTTTCAAACTTGCTCAATTCTGATAAATTCGAGCATTTACCCCGCACTTCGCTGAATTTGCTATCCTACAAAACAAAGTGCCTGATATATTAGCTTTAGCATGCAGGGCAAGCAAGTTAATTGCCTTCTCCGTTGACCAGAACTATATTCAGTTCTGATCAGATGGCGTGGTGGTCCGCATGACGCAACCAGAGTGTGTTGCCATAAATAGGTTACTGTCAGTCGTCAATCATCGTCGTACACTCTCTCTCTTCCACAGACACGCCAATAGAAGCGGCCATGCAGTAACTGTTCGAGATCTCAAGCACTATTCGAAGCGCACAGAAGCAAACGTCGAGGCACATGCAAGCAGCGACTCTCTTTCTCCCTGTGAAAACTAGAAAGCAGGATAATACCCCTCAAGGCATATCTCCGTAACCGAAATGGTTGTACGCCTTGCGTACTCTGAGGTCTCAAAAGATCCGAGTCTCCTCATGAACATTTCAACTCATGAAATTATAATTATCTGTCTGGCATCGTTTCCCAAGTTTTAATCTCAGAGTTTTAGCTTTACAGACACCAAATTTGAATCTGGTTGGTCTGTTGGCTGCGATCCAAATGATCACCAGGCCTAACTAAAAATCAGCACAGCCTATTTCATCGCTGGATTAAGCAGTGACATTTGTTCGGTAAGAAGATTTCAATAATTATCTTTTTAACTGGATATAGGGCCACAGACAACATGACCATAGGCTGTATTGCTTATATTCACCTATTCGTTGGCTACTTTGTGTGATATCGATTCCTACTAAACTGCTTGTATATGTCATTTTACATAATACTTTAATATTTCTTTACGTAATGAATAGTTTCATAACGAGGCGAACGGTTTTATTTCTTTTCATATCAGAAAGCGAAGTTACAAATCTTATTACCGTTAGAATTTTCTATGATCAGACTACATAATTAAATAGTTTATAAGATTTCTTGAACTATTTTATCCATGATAACATGCTACCTGTATTTAAGCAACGGTTCGAACTTTATTCATTATTGGTATTATGCACAATCGCCGGACATAGTGTGTCCGTGTGCTTCCTGATATGCCTGTATTTATGTGGCATTCAGAGGTGGTCTTCATTTTCGTGTTTACTAAAGTGTGCTTCAAACGCAATGATAATTTCGAAATCACAATAAATAAGACAGGGAACGTTTAATCAAGTCCATTAGCTTTCTTTTAATTATGCAACAGATCTTTTTCTGATATTACATCTGCTTATCTGCACATGATTCGCATTGTTACGATAAGGTATCAGGTGTATAGGAGATACAATCAAAAGTCAAATATATGTTATGTGCGTTATGTTTGCAATTGTGATTGCAATGACCAGATGACCTCGGCAAGTTTATAATTCCAGCATAATGCAATGTGTCATCTTTATTTTAATTAATGACACGTGAAATTGTTTCACCTCGATACACCTTTGTCTCCTTATGTCAGTTGCAATAATTGTCAACATGGTGTTTCTCTGTTTCATCCTGCACAGTTCTGCTGTTTCCCATCCATTAAGTGACATGTACATTTATAAATATATCAGATTTTCAGAATCGTAACAATGATGTACTTAAATGTTGCACATTTTGTCGATCATTTAAAATGGCAAAACCATTCAGAAATTTTCTTATGCCACAGAAATGTTCTTTAGGCGTAAATCAATATTTCAGCCTGTCAATCAGCTACTTTCATTTTCAGCAATGTGCAATGCTGAATCAATCCATTGACATCTAATAACGATTTCACATTTATGTCCAACTTCTCCATTCCTATGCAACGTTCTTTTGGAGGTCGAAATATACGCAAAAGTAAACGTTCATTTCGTCGTAGAACGCACGAAAATTCCAACAGCTGAGTCCTCGGTAACCAAATTGTTTTGTCGGCAAAAGTATTGTCCATTTGATTCATTTCTACAAAAGGGAGTATCAGTGATGTAGTGTGCAAGAAATCAAAATTGTCAAGAGATTGTAATGGGACTATGTAGAGCAGGACAAGTTAAGTCTTAACAGACAATGAGTTTAAGACACTTGTAAAGCAATTGTTGGTTCCAAATCATCATTTTGATCAAAAAACTACTTACAAGTGCGTGTTATATAACAACTCTGTTTCATAAACATTACTCAGCACAGTTTTAATCCATTATATTATAAATCCAAACACGACATTTGCGACACTTGCATTTTATCATATACCGTCTTGAGAAAAATAGTGCCAAGATTTTGGAAATTGTTTTGTTTGTTGGAGAAAAACGAACTCCCGTGTTAATGGTCATAAAATCTAATGTTTTTATGTCATGTAAATTTATACTGTCGTGTTTGAGTAATTATCATGTGTGCCAGCAGCAGGAAGGGTGAACAGACCACTTTTTAGAAGAGTCCATTCGCGAAAATAAGGCTTCCTACGAAAACGAAAATACAAGGTCAATAACGCTAAACCGAGACATCTAACCGTCCGAGGTCTAAAATTGGGTTAGCTCATTTTGTTATTTTATCTTTGACGCTTGTATTTTTCAAACTTGTATGCGTCCTCGTCAACCTATCCGGACACTCACTGTTGGTCGTCCCCGCCTCTCCCAACCAAACATTTTATCGAGACCTACACGACATCGCGACCGAGGATCATGTAAATTTATCGTGATAAATCCATGAGAAATAGCTTGAGCGCGCTAGAAGAAATTTCTGAATTTAATCATATCCATGTCCCCTGAACACCAAGTCTGATGAATGTTTTGCAGAGTACGTGTATCGACTCCATTAAACACAACTAAAAGATTGCAGTTATCTCTGATCACTTTAGGTATTTGCGTATATCGCTGAGTAACATAAATCACGTCCGTGTTTTTGTGTCTGCCTCGAGAAAATATCCGAGCTGGATTTTATTGTTTGTCTAGCATCACATCTTCGTAAACTACAAGATTATTAATACATCCATCGAGATCATCCACAGATGGAGCATCATCAATATCGATGATAAAGTCAATAATATCATTTCCTTCCTCGTCCAACAATTTTGCATTTTCTTTAAAATCTTTAACTATGTTGTAGCATCGCTGATCGTCTACAGATGGTGCCACTAAATATAATTTATCCCACTTGAGTCATCACATTATTAGGTTAAGCAACAATTGCGTCTTACCAGACCCTAATGGACCTATGATAATTGCTCTGATAGAATTTGGTAGTGCTGGATGATGCTTGACTGCCTCTTGCTTTGGTATCGCTGAGAAATCTATAATATCCATGTTGTACAAATATAATAAATAATATCAATTTATATTGTGTTCGATGCAGAGCCCTCACCTCCACCAGTTGATTAACAACAGTAACGACGAGGAATAAAAAGCGTGCACTTACAGGCAAGTGTATAAAATGTGGTACAAAAAATACAAATTTATCTCTAATAAAACAGGTGGAGATATCGTTGCTTCACTGGTAAAATTACCAGGAGTTACAGGGGCTAAGTATCCTGGCAAGAAGCATCTTACTTGATATAATTATTGTAGTTGTGGAACCAGACTTGATATCCGACTTGACGAACGAGACCAACCAAGACCTGGAGAGTATCCAATAAATGCGATTGATCAAGCATGCCACGTTCATGATGTTGCGTATAAAAATTAAGATTTAGAACTACGATATATAGTGGACATGAAGTTGATTCACTCGTTAAATTCCATAAAAAAATAAATCTCTCAGAGAAAAACTTGCTAGCTTCCCAGTAAAATTTGTAATGAAAGGTAATCTAGTGCTAGGGATCGGCAATTCATTAACCGATTATTATCATAATAATGGAGTCGATTTATTATAGCCCAAGAGGATATTGAAGGTTTAGAGCAGCGATTAGTAAACTTTGCTGATGCGGCAGATGTCGCACGTTCTGTTGCTGCAGATTGGTAAGCACGACAGGCAATAAGGCAAATATATCTACCACCACCTAAAATCAGTCAGTACGCACAATTTGATGTCAGCACTCCCAATGAGGTTCATCAGGCAGACATTTTGTTTTTACCCACGTTACTATTAAATCTAGTAGACGTCAATCACGCACATACAAATACGCGTTGACTATCGTTGATGTTGCAAGTAGATATAAAGAAGTAGAGCCATTATCAACTAAAACAGCAATGGAAGTTTCATCTGCGTTTGAACGATCAACGCGGACCCTTGTGATTGCCACAGATGCTACAGGTTGATCATGGCAAAGAAGTTCTTGGTGCAGTATCATCTCTGATGAAACAACATAACGTCACAATCAGACGAGGGCACGCCGCAGTTCATCGCAATCAGGCAAGAGTTGAACGATTTAATGGAACAATTGCTGAGCGGTTATTTGGATATCAATATGCGCAGGAAATATCCCTTAACAAAGTTCAGAAAGACATGAGATCTCGTGAATGGGTTGCAAGACTACCAAGTGTGATAACTGCGTTAAATAATGAAATTAATCGCGGAATTTCTATGAAACCTACCAATGCAATCACAAAAGACATATACCAATACAAGGACATGACTCTTTCTCAAAACAGCCAGTATTAGGTAATGTGACTGTCAGATATTTATATGAACCTGATGAACCTGAAGATGGTAAAAAAATGAGCGACTAACCCAGTCTTGAGTTTAACTACACATAAAATTTCCAGCGTAATAAGATCTAATGGTAGACCTGCAATCTATAGACTAGATTCAACTGCTCCTCAACTTGGATTTGTACGTGAACAATTACAAGTAATCCCTGAAGATACACAATTACCACCGCCTTCACTTTTGTGAAAGCTGTACACCAGCGCCCCGACGTCGATTACTTTCAAGACATGTCAGCATCACATTTTCACCAGTGTGAACAAGACTACTATTAATTCTATCTACTGTAAACTGTTTTGGATTATTATTTAAATACTGCCACAACATTACTGTGTTACAGCTCGTACAATGATTATTCTGTGTTTGTTTTAGTGTCATGATAAATTCATCATCGAGATCAAAGTCGTGCTTATTTTTTTTTTGTCACATCGCTTATGACTAGCTAATTTTTTTTTTCTTCCTACATCATCACCATTGCCGGTAGTTTGATTATTATTTACTGTGAAGCCTATGATAACCCTTCGTAGCTGAGATATTCTTCTGCCTCGTGACACTGCTAGATAAACTAAATTTGACCATTCAATACGATCATCAACAATCCAAATATCTGTATCAGAAATAGTTAATCCTTGTGAAGAATGAATCGTAATAGCATATCCTAGCGTCCACGGAGATTTATTCATCGTTAATACGCTCTCAACAGCAGTAACAGGAACTAAAACAATATCATTTAACACAAGATTTTGTTTCTCATTAATTCCAGGAATCTCAAATTCCATATTCTGTTGTTCTGTGTCTGCTGGACGTTAACACAATGGTACAGGTAGATTTGGAAATTTTTGTTTATGTAACAGAAAAATTGCTGCTGCAGTTTATCGCGAAATATCTGTCCACTTACATCTATCGGATCATTTGGTTTCCACAAATTCCAAAAATCAATCATTGGAGTTTCTGCAATTACTTCACGCATTATTTCACACTGGATTTAATCTGGCTGTAGTCTGATTAATTTTTTTTAACTAACTCAACGTTGTATCAATCGATCGATAATCATCAGTTATTTCTTCGTAATAATCGACGATCGTTTTAAACCATTCATGCGGAGATGATCCAACAAACGGCGGCGGTTGACATGATCGTCACGTATGATCACAGCAGTATTCTTTGTCAATAACCAATCAAGAAATATTTTTAATGTCTCCAGCGACATCGTGCATATATCATCCCAAATAATGATCTTAGGAATATATTTTTCACCCATTCGTTCAGGAGTCCATGCTTCTCCGCATCATCTAAAGAAACTATGATAAGTTTGAAATTTTGCTCCACGTTCGATCATTTCTCTGGCGAGTCTATGTGTAGGTCTCAAAACATCCATGTCAAGATTCCGAAATAATTCAATCGCACGCTTTGTTTTACCAGAACCATCACACCCGTTAAGATAAACAGTTTGATGTCTAGCTACGGGATCATATACAGATGGTGCTGATGCTAATAATGACTTTTGATTATTCTTATGATAAATATTCTTAGATTCAAAGTCTGCTGATTCAGAATAACTAAGTATCTTTTCTCGTTTTATTCTCCATTTACCCCATGATGCATCGGTACAAATCTTTAACAAATCTACGTATTTTTTATTTACATGAAATAAATCTGTGGCAACACTAACCGCGGTATCAGGAAATCTGTTTATCATCGATAATAATTTATCGAAACATACCCTAACATCGAAGATCTTAAATGAGTAAACTGTGGTGAGTCAACGTCAATATAAATGTGACTTTCTCTGTTGTATCTGCGATTATAAAATTGAGTTGGGCATCGTCGTTGATTAGTCGACAACAATGTCGTTCATAATCACATGAACTACCCCGAGTAAATTTACCAATTATTTTTCTGCCGAGATCTTTTGCAAGTTTCTTTTCATATTCAATTTCATCAGGATTACGCTCAAAGATTTCTTCAAGAACATATATTTCAACGACAGGCAGCGAAACTTGTTTCTGTGGATGATACGATATTATTGCTTTACTTACAGTTAGCGATACTAAAATTCCAGGATCAAGCATATATCATAATAATACTATTGGAGCCCAACATTTTTCAGAAAAATAACGACCAAAGCAAACATAAACAATGAGACGGAGATTTTCAGTGAACGAAAACGATTTAATACATGCAAATCCAGTTAGATCAAAATCTGATATGGGTCCAGTTATCGCAACTCTGGTCGTCTCGTGTGTTTGATGCCCAAATCGCTTAAAGTATTCAGAACACACTCCCATTCCAAGAAAACTTCCAGGCTAACATGCAACCATATCAACTGAGAAAACATCCTTATAATCGTATTTAGTATTCCACAATCCGCCGTGTCCGTATTCGGCACAACTGTGTTGGACATCTTCAAGAAATTCCGATCTTGTCGGTTTCCATGAATTTTTCTCCTGAGCAAAGTGAGCAGCAACTGACGGAACGGTAAAACAAAATACCATCATCGGTATATTTCGACTCAAGATTTTCCATTTCCGAGTGAAGAAATTCTGCACGTAAAAATCTCCATTAGGTCGTACAAACTGATCAGAATTTCCATATTCGGAATTTTGTAACAACCATACAGATTCCAGATCGCTGTTACTAATTCTATTTATAAAATCAAACATATCACTGTCATAAAATTTAACAGTTGTATCTCATGGAAATATTGTTACGTCGTTCGTCCACGCGTGCGCGTTTTGATCAATGATCTCAATCGAAGCTCCTTTCGATTTATACTTAATTCGTACAAAATCTCGCCGGTTATTGTTTTCACCCTTATCGGAAATTTTAATTTTTTTTCAAACTCGGCAACGTTGTTGACCGTAGCGCCATGTTCCTTGACACGCTCAGCCCACTAATTTATTTTTTTATGTCGTAAATCTGTTAAACCATTTCCACGTATCGCGTTTGAAAATTTCTGTAACTCGCTCAGCTACACAATTCAGCGTCGAAAGTTTCATCGGTTTGAGATCATCAACGCTAGGTTTATCATCCAGCGGATATATTGCATAAACGCCTGCCGTCACAGGATACTCTCGTTCATAATATGGTTTGTCAATACCAGTCAACATTCTTGGTTTGGAATATTTACTTAACTTTACAATATCCCCAGTGTGATGTAATCGAACAGGGTCACGTTTACCACGGGTAATCCATGTGTCGCCTACCGCGGCGGTATCTACTGCTACGATAAATTTTATTCTGAGAAAGTATCTTTGTTTATCGAGATAATCAATGATTGTCTTTGCTCGTTGGTCATTCATTGTAGCATCAACGTCGTGCATGATTCTGAATGTTGACCACACGTGAGCAGCACAATCTCCGCGAAATTCCATCTTCGCTTAACGGATACGATTGATTAGAGTCTTATTCGTCGAATCAATCAGAGCTTGCACGAAAAAGCTGAATGGCTTAGGTTTAGTCAGGATATCAATATCCTCCAACAAGTCAGGGAATGTTCTGCAGATAGTCTCTCAAATTCCTCCATGTTATAATTAAGGCATATATATATATATATATATATATATATATATATATATATATATATATATATATATATATATATATATATATATATATATATATATATATATATATATATATATATATATATAATGATTCAAGCAAAGAATCTCTGTAAGTGGCTGATGATTCGTTCTGCAATTCCTTATAATCGGTCTTAAGTAAATGAATTCTGTGGATATCGGCGAGAGAGTCGAGGACGAAAACCGTGTTAGAAATGTGGTGTTGGGGTTAGAGGGGAAACGCAGCTGTATGTAGAATGCGGTGGTAAACGATACAGAGGGCTGAAACGATATTATCATAAAAAATAATGCCGGCAACAGCGTCGCTGTCATAAAAACGCAGGGGATTATCTCACCAGATTTTCACGCTAATACAATAATTATTTAGGCAAATAATATTACTATATAAATGGAGCAAAATGAATTTGTAACATATCCCATAATGAAAAATTATTAGGCAGCTCGTAATGGTGTAATTAGGAACTGTCGACTAAAAAATAATTCGATTCAGTTGATAATGCTAGTTATCTCAGATTTACTGCTGGGAAAAAGATATCTCTATCATAAATTTATCTATGAATGTTTTCACGGATTGACCTAAAAGGGTCTTGTGATCGATCATATTGATTCAGATTAAAAAAAAAATAACTCTTTGAATAATTTGCAAACTATTAAAAGAAGCCAGAATTGTGAATGAGGAAAAGCTGGGGAAAAATAATAAATCTGCAAGGCCGGTTATATCTGTGAATGTGGAGACAGGCGAAAAAATAGAGTTTCAGTCATAACATGCAGCTTTAAAATATTTCTGTATTTTTTCAGCTTCGGTACAACGTGTGGCGGAGGGTATAATTAATTCTACATTTTGAACAAAATACAAACAAAACATAATATTTAAGTATCTCACTTCTGAATTTTGCTCCTTCGTAAAACAGAAGGGCAATAACTCTGGCAAGGATACGTAGAGTGATTAAAGAGTAACTTCGCTTGTATTTTGCAATAGTATTCGCTTATAAATAATTTGTTTCCATCTTCGGTACAACATGTCGCAAATAACCAAATCGGCGCTACAAACAAAAACATAATATTTCAATATTTCACTCCTGAATTTACTGTTTTGTAAGACAGAGATTCAACGTTCTATGACATAATAAATGACAGTCATCGACACAGTCCTGATATAATCAGGGGAAATAACTCTGTCATTGACTGTCATTGGCGAAGGTTGAAAGATTGTGTTTATAATAACAAATGAATTGTTTCTTTTGTTTTGATTACTTTATTTTTGGAAAACATTATGTTTGCTTTTCTGAATCTGTCAGGTTTCTTGCTTCCTCTAGATTTTGTCTGGGATAATAATTACGGAAAAAGAGAAAAACGGACAGCGAATTAGTCACACCCGTTGTGTGAGCTGCTTTTGGATTTCCAGGTATAGATCAGCTTATATAGTATGTGACCCCTATTACTATTGTGGGTGCACCTTATATTGCTTGATGTTCAACAGATAAATGTACACCTTCCCACCATGTCACCACGTGGTGGGTACTCTTTTGCACTCCCCGGGGTTGATCGTGGGAGGGTGTGCAGAAATTTGTTGAACGTAGAGAAAGTCCGCGGTGGTGTATGTATGTATATATGTAAATAGATGTAAATACATGTAAATAGATGTAAATAGATGTAAATATGTAAATAGATGTAAATGTATAATCGGATCAACCTCTTGACCTGCTAGAATGTCGTTTCGCAATCTAGGTGTACAATTGGGTGTTGTGTCTGTACATGTAAATAGACTGTACATATAAATAGATGTAAATATTTCGCCCTTTGGACCTGCTAGAATGTCGTTTGGCAAACTAGCGGTTCACTTGGGGCTTGTGAATATATGTAAATATTTCTCCCTCTTGACCTGCTAGAATGTCCTTTGGCAATCTAGTGGTTCACCTGGAGGTTGTGCCGTCCAAAGAATTAAGTTAGTTAAGATTATGTGTTGTGCCATAGAATTAAGTTAGTTATGGTTGTGTGTTGTGCCATAGAATTAAGATTATATATACTGTAAATATGTGTTGTGTAAATATTTTTTTATTTATATATATTTATTATATAATGAATTTTGAAAATATTAATGCTATTATTTCTGCGATTGAAACATTGCAACGCGACGGTATACAAACCTCTGATGAACTTGATCCTGAAAAAAGTTCTTTATGATTTTGAATCACTGCAGGAACGATGATACCAAGGTAGATATACATTACCAGCCGAATACCGGTTTATACAATTGCTCCAACAAGCGATGACACAGTCCTTTGCGACCGTCGATGATACACAAGATGAACAATTCGTCTCACTCGCACACGCGATAGAGAAAATGAGATCAGAATTGTCTCACGAATATGAAACAAAAACGATTGTGAATGCTCGTGTAAGACATTTGAAAATGATTATGTCCGATTGTAAACCCCTTTAATCTGTCAAGGATTATGTCAGGGACAAAGTCAAGGACAAAGTCAATGACGAAGTCATTGGGTGAAAGTGAAAGTGATTGTAACAGCTAAACAAAGTGAAAGTATGAAACAAGGGGAATTTATCTTAGCGTTGGGGAAAGCAGTCCTGATGGCGTTTTGAATAAGCTGGCATTCAGAAAATCCGCCTACCATTAGCATAGTCGAAATTTCCTTTACTCCTGGTTTTTCAAGAAGATCTGCAAGTTGTCCAGTGATTTTACTGATATAATTCTGGAAAAGGCTTCTAAACAGCTCCGCTGTCCAAAGAATATTTCCTTTATAAGGAGTTTGATCTATCACGTTTTTAACAGCCTCTACACAACTATTTTTATATGTTTCTTTAAGAGCAAATGATACATTTAAGGTAATCATTGCGTTCAAGTCTGTCTGAGCACTTCTTTGTTTAACTTCGACCTATCTGAGCATATCCATGTGATCAGTTTTTTCTTTATCACAAAACTTCTTGAACGACTGGTCTCCGACAATTTGCATGATCATTTCGTTAAATTCATGATTGATGTTAGTGCTATCCCAAGCTCCACCGCTGGCCTTGTAAACCTCTTTGATTGTTGTACCAACTTGCTTCTCGTAGTCAGTAATATCTGCCGTTCCACCCAGAAAACAAACACCATTCGTTCATAGAAGGATTCAGGAAATAAAGTGGATAGAGCTAAAAGGAAACAAAATATTATTTAGTTGCTAAACATAATGCCAAACCAAGTAATAAAACTAATTTAATTTTCTTTTGAATATGTATAAAGACACAGCACATACAGCAATTGTTTGACTGAAGTAATGTGGAGCAGTTAGTACTAGTACAGCTCAGACAAAACTTAACAAACACATCGATAGTGTGAGACATAGGTAAAATGTTACGACAGTCTTTTCGTTGGTGTTGTTATTGTTTTTAGATTTAGCGCCATTTCTCAGCGAATGATAGGCTATACATAGCGGCCAGTATAACTAGTGAAGGAAGAACCCAGGAAAACCCCACTAAGAACCATCGACAACAGGAAGCTACTGGCAAGCTTTCTCGCATATCCACATTGGCCTAGCTGGAAATTCTAACCCATGCGGACAAAGGTGCATTCTTTTCGCAGCATAGATTTTGATAGATGCTTCCCAAACGGACCCGATTACTCATCTTTGTTTCAAACTCATTTTAATGCTTGTTTTTGTGTTTAGATTGCTTTGGGATTTCTATCCAGTATAAAAAATAAATAACTTAAAATGTATCTCCTCAGTCTAAAACCATAAATTTATTTTCGTCAAAGCTGGCGTGGCTAGAAATATGATCTGAAGAAAGCAACGGCCAGTATATGGCGGCAGCTTCGGGTTCCAGGGCTATAGGTAGGAGTCTATACCAGCCTATTTAATAGAGAGATTGTTTTCCTCAGAAAAAAAAATATTACAAAAGTTTAGAAATATTTGTCTTATTTTTGTGATTTAACAAAGTTGTTTCTAAATGCAATAGAACTTTGAAACTCAAAACAGTGTGCATTTTATTTTAGTTTTTGAGATCGATGACAAGAAAAAGGGTTACCACATAACAGAGCAAGTCCTATCCAGTGATGCATAGTATTCAGATTTTCTAAGCTGTACAGTTTCCCTATGTTTCCTTCCAGAATGCAATGCCTCCCTTGATCTAACAATACCACAACGAGATTTGAAAAATCTTGTCAGTGTATGTCGAAAATGAATATTGTTAGCGCTGTAAAATAGTTCAAATATATTCTTGATAACAAAGATAATTTCATTAGTTTTCAATCCCCACCATTTTGAAAGTGACATTGAACATTTATGATATTGTTTGCATGCCTTCATTACATTAACTTCACGAACACTAATTTAATTTAAGCAACAGCGTCTGAAAACTGATTTTTTTAAATATCTTTTTGAAAGGCCCAAAAGATAAATATATTCCATTTCATTTTTCAAAATATTAAAATAGATTTCATATATACTAAACAGGTTAGAGAGCGATAATTTGTTTTCCAGCTGGAATCGAACCCATGCAGCGAGTAGTGGCACTTATCAGCTAACTCTCGTAGACCTAACTAAAATGGATAAAGCAATGCTGGTAAAGGGGTCTTGATAGGCAAGAGGAAATTAACACTCATCTAAATGAATAATTACGCTTGATTATATATTAGAAGTGAAAGCTATACATTTATTTAGAATGATAGGAATATAATCAATTAGGTTAACGTGTTACTCGCAAGATCTTGATTATAAACTGCGATTATCTTCACGGAAACATTTGTTTTCAACTAGATCAATGAATAATATTTATTTTATAAGTATTTGGTTAAATTTAATTTTTGGTTGTCTTCTAAAGCAAAGCAAATGATTTTCAACCCTGAGTAATGAATAATAGCTATATATTTTTTTTGGGGGGGGGGAGGGCAAATCACACATGATAAATCAGTCCGCATGCTGTCTCAGTTCACAGTATTATCACTCTACACTGTCTAACACGCATGATACATATCACTCTGTACTCTGTCTCCATACATGGTACATCACTCTACACCCATTATACATACCTGATGTATATCACTTATACCCTGTCGACATGAATGTTGCATCACTTTAAACTCTGTCTACTTACACTGTACATCACTCTACACGCTGTCTGCATATATTGTGCACCACTCTGCACCCCGTGTGCATACACTGTATACATCACTATACACTTTCTAGCTTTATAATGTCTGCCATATTTATCCAAGGAGGCACCTTGCCATTTTAGACAATAATTATGAAAGATACAAGCTCATATGAAATTTGATAGAAATTTGTCTGTGTACGAACAAAGATAGACAATTAAACATTTATAAAATGAATTAAAGTTCCAAGGAATTGTGAGTCTCCTCTACTCCCGTACTGGATACATAAACATGTATGTTGTTACTTTCAAAATGGGGGCCCCGAGTGGCCGAGTGGTCTAAAGCGCTCTCCGTTACGGATCACTGCCATCTCACCTCTGTCTGCGTGGGTTCTAGTCGCGGATTCGGCGAATGTGGATATGTGAGAAAGCTTGCCAGTAGCTTCTCGTGGGTCGGTGGTTCTTTCCGGGGATTTCCCGGTTTCTTCCTCCACCATTAATACTGGTCGCCATGTATAGCCTATCGTGTGCTGCAAAATGGCGTTAAGCCCCACAACATCAACATCATCACATCAACTTTCAAAATGAAGTCGACCTTGCATAGGGGCCTGGAGAGGGGGTAAGTGTGCATGAATATACAAGGCAGCGCTTATAGATTCTAAACGTACAAATAAAATAGTTACTCCTTGCAGGTCTCAGGACCTATGATGATACAAACAACTTCAAAAAAAAATGTAACCAAAATATTTTTTAAGATTAAATTTATTTTGTCTCTGTGTCAGAGAGAGAGAGAGAGAGAGAGAGAGAGAGAGAGAGAGAGAGAGAGAGAGAGTTGGGATAAATGTATACGAAAGGGCAAAGCGCCTTAGTTCTACAGTCCAAATATGATAACTCTTCCTTCACAGTTTGAATAATAACCACAAGGAAAAAAACCAAACCAATTTTTCAAATGCTTTGGACCGTGTGTGGTGGGCAGAGAAATGTTATGAGTGCATGGATTTAAAAGGCCAGAGCGTTCCCATTATACAGTCTAAGTATGCTAGCTATTCATTGCAGGATTTGAGACTATGCAGAAGAAGACTGCGTACGAAAACGTAACCAAGATTTCCAAATGACTTTGGTCTTGCTTTACGGTCAGTGAAAGGTAGGTTTACATGGATAGGAAAGGGAAGAACTGTTTGATTCAACCTTTAAAGTATTAAAATTATCCGTCTTAGTGTTTAGCAAATATGACAATACAAGCAACATTTACTGAACATTTAATCAAGATTTTTAAATTTGCTTGGCATTGTCTGGTGTTCAAAACAAGATAAAGGGTGCATTGGTATGAAAAGTCAGAACTTGTTTTCAATTCTGCCGTCTAAGTATTATAAATATACATTCAAGGGTTCGAAACTGATGCCCAAACAAAAAAACCTCAACCGAAAACTAAATTTAAATTTCAAATGACCTTCCCATCGCCTATGTGTCACGGGAACGGGGGTAGCGTCCTGATTCTACGGTATAAGTATGCTCTTCTGTGTTATGGGTGCACAGACATTTAAAGGACATATCTTTTGACTTTTATAGTCCAAACATGATTGTTATTCCTTCCAGTGATTTTTCTGACGTACTACCATGCCGAAAAACTTCAAGCGAAAACTTAACCAAGAGTATCAAATGATCTTAACCTTGCCTTACGATCACGTCGAAGGTAAGGGTACATGGATATGAAAAGGCAAAACTTCTTGATGAAAGGGTTTAAGTATGAACGTTATCCCTTCCAGGATCTGAGCATTATGACCGTACGTAAAATCTTTAAATGAAAATATTCGCAACAAAGGAGGGTTAGCTATATATGGAGCAGAGCTTCCCAGTTCTATAAATCAGACGTGAATACATTTCATCGAAGGGATTAGGATTTACAATCATACGAAAAACTTTGACCAAAGCTTTAACGAATATTGATGAAGCCGTCGCCTGCGCATTCAGAATAAGTGAACCTTATGACTCGCCAAAGCCAAAGCAGTCAAGGCTGCCTCTCTCATGAACTGTTTGGCAGAGTCTGTCCAGATCGAAGAACTGTGAATATCCAATTGAATATCTTCAGCTTTTAGAACTATTCCTTTTTTCTCCAGTGTATCTAGCAGGTGCTTCTTCATAAAACCAATTGCCATTCTAAACACCTTTCTTGCTAGCATCTTCAGTCCCTTGCCATGACTTATTTCAAGTGCTCTTCTGATCTTTAGAAAAATAAAATGAAGGAAACACTACAATTACTTACAATCTAATATATATATATATATATATATATATATATATATATATATATATATATATATATATATATATATTGTTGTTATATATATATATATATATATATATATATGAACAAAACAATGTAACTGGTTACTTATAATCTAAAACAGGACATCATGTAACATACTTCTTAGCATATAAATACCGTATATGTAAATCTTTAAGAATGAAGATAACAGCAGCCACTTTTATTACCATCTCGGAGTAGATTAATCCTTATTTCAAGCAATTAGTCTACAAGAGATACCTATTTTCGTATTTAAGGCGTCATGTCTGCTGCATGAACAACTAAGTTCAATCAAGTTTTTAAAAAAATGCTAATTTTAGTGCACAAATACTAAAATACAAACCATTTGTGATATAAAATAAAGATATACAGCAACTCAATGCTTCATAAAGGTACCAAGATGACATAAAATAATGTATTTATCATATTATTGGATCAGCAATTGGAAATATTTCAGATTCTTTGATATCTGTAGTGCGTACCTTTTCAATTTTTGAAATTACAGATTGTGATAGAATCAGTTCACTTAAATTTGATTTCATCCTTCACGGTTTTGAAATAAATTTTTCTTTTACCGTTTAATACGTGCAATATTGACACGGCATTATACTACCTGCTTCCGGTACAACACCATTTTGAATCGTCGAAAAAAGTACCATTTGTGATGTGCTTCATCGTAGGCCAGTTCTGCATACTTATTTTCGGCTTCATACCCAAAGCTGTCGAACTCTCCCTTTGGATCATAGACGACATAAGTTGGTTGTTTCAGAGATAGAAACTCCCAAAATGCCATGCGGGGTTCGTACTCACTTTATTCGGGTCTTTTCCAAATTAGTGCTTGAAAGAAAAAGCATATCCACTGTAGGTAGTCCCGAAGTCAATTGCAGCAACAATAACCTTGTCACTCTTTCATGATATTTTCTAAACAAACCAAAAATATCTTTTAGTTTAGAATCACACGAATGCAAATAATGGACTTAATATTTACCGGGTCCATTTTTACATAATGTGCATATACGCCTATAACTCACAAGTTACAACTTTCTCTAGATTAAAATTTTACCGTACACCATGAAATATACATATTCCTTTAAAACCTATAAATATTCTCATGTTTATGAAGAGTTATTGGAGATACTGTAATCACCGACAATTGTATATTTATCCGCCCACCCTCTGTTCCTAACTCTTTTTGCTTAAACCGCATTCGATACGTTCGCAAACTTTGTACAATGACTGATCATGCTGTAACTATCTGTGTATGGAGTTTTATGTTTGGGCCAGAATACAATGTTTGCAATTATAGAGATATTTGTTTTCGAAAGTTTTGACCGATCATTTTAAATCCATTTGTACCAGTATGACACATACGATGCGTGAAGAATTTAATGCTACTACCAGTCACAGTCCATAATAGAAAGGAAAGGGGTGTGGTGGAAAAAGAATTGTGGTTTAGAGGTAAAACAACTATGTAATAAATGGCGAGAGAATTCGCCATTGTGGAAATAGTTATAACTTTACCTTTTATCAACCATAATTAAAAGGGCCTCCTCTGACCGAACAGATCACTGCAAAATTCGACAACTAAAACTTCTCCTTAACTTACACGTTTTTCTAATTCCAATATAAATAATAAGCAATTTATGTTTCAGCAATTATATTTATGCACGACTACTATCAATGTGTACCTACGTGACAAGTGTAGATTTTACCACAAAATAGCTTTGGGAGCTACGTAAAATTGTTTTGGAGTTACACTGTAATTTGGAAAAACATACTAAAACACAGGCATTTAATAAACTCTGATCAGATTGGGGAAGAACATTTAGTTTCACCATCCTGAGAATATATGATCCTCCAATCAGCTCTACAACTGGCTGACAGATACATACTTGAAGACTGAGCTCTGATTAACAATCTTTCGTTTCGTTTCGTTGTTGCCTTAAAATCTATATTAGGCTGTTTAGACTTATTCAACATGATACATAATTCTGGTATAATTTATGGGTTGCTGAAACCCCAGAATGTATACATTTACTTCTATTCTAACATTAACACAAATTATGTTAATGGCTTTTAATCTTTAATTGCTACAGGTTCTAACTGATAATAATGTTTATCTCAGTGACCTTTTTGCTTTTTTATCCTACTAGTAGTCAGTACAAACAATTACACATGGTGCAACTAATAGACTTAATAGCAGCATCAGAAATGAAGATGCAAAAGTAATAGATTTTCACGGTATGTCCGTGTTTTTCACGTCAGGTAAATAGTAACAAGTTTTGACAAATACTGATAAAATGATGGAGTCAGTGAGGAGAATATTTTGTAATATCTTTGAGATGTCGTGAAAAGTTTACTTTAACTTTAGACATCATTACAACAAAGAGATGAGACATACCAATTAACACCGATTTAAATTTTAATAATAAACGTGTTACTAATGTAGCAGATCAGGTTTTAAAAAATCATGCTCCTAATATCAGGTATGTCTGAAACGAGCACTGCTATGAAAGAGAAACAATCTGAAAGATATAAAAAAAAAAAAAACATGCAGACAAGATGTAGAGAATAAATCAATTATTAAATAGTTTTCTAATGAACGCGCTAAAAATCTCAGCTGCAAAACAGATTGCTGGCAATAGGAAAACGACTTTAGAAGCACATGAACTGTTCGCATTGCGCTTTAATTTCAATTGATATTTCATTTAAAATTTTGATGCTAATGAGTCTGACCTGGGAGATTCAAAAGTACAATAGTGCTTTGATAAATGGATTCATGTGAAATTAATAGGGACCTAGAGTAGTGACTATTAAGGTGGAGTAGTTGATGTTCGTGAATTATGTCATATTGTTTTAATGTGACCACTGAATGAAATGTTGACTTTGAGAAAATCGCCCTTTCTCTCATTATATGCCTCTAGATGTCCATAGCAACATTCAAGATTGGAGAAGCGAGATAATACACTTTCTCAGGAAGCAACTGTTTACTTTAGACGTAACTGTAAACGAAATAATTAAGCAGTAAAACCATATGGATGAGTACAATATAAAACCAGCTGATTTCAGCGACACCATAGACAAGACTGCTTGAATGAAAGACTGAGAGAAAAGTTGTGGTAACTGCGTTCTTGAAGATATTGGACGGCTCTTTTTGTCTATATTAGTCTCAACGAAAGAGGTCTACAGACAGGATGTAGACTTATACTAATGGTGCTGATGATAGACTCGACTTAAAAAATGACAGAAAGGCTATTGATTATGTAATATATATATATATATATATATATATATATATATATATATATATATATATATATATATATATATATATAAACACTTCTGAAGGGTAGTATTTTGTGTATTGTTTACAAGTTTTTGTAAAAAAAATGTATACCTCCTCGCAGGCAGGAATGGGTAACAGAAGAATCCAAAATATTGTTGCGACTCTATGATTTAAAACTATGTGAAAGGAAAAAGCGAAACCAACATGCATTGTAAAATCCAACAAACAATTTATTTCCCTAGAATTAAAAGTTAAAAGTTAAGATGAACTTACAGTATTGAGAATTAAATTGAGAATTAAATCCAAAATAATTCTGAATCTCCAATCACAAAGCCAAAATTATAGAATGTTGCAAACGAATTCCAATACTCTTGAATATGTTGATGTACAACTAGTCTTGAATGCGTAGATACACCAGTAACCTTGCTGTACCACAAATATATAATCCGTAATGGCATTGAACTAATCATAAGTAATCCCAATTTAATGTTTTAATCCAAAAAGTCAATGTGCACTTTGCTGTTCCAATAAATAATTTAAATAAATAATTCCTATCAAATTACATTTGAAGACAAATAACAATGATTGCACAAACCAAACTTCAAATGGGAATTAATAATTATTTTCCTAGCCACCTTTATATACGAACTTCGTTTGGCCACCGATGCAATAGATTTTCTGGAACAACAAGGTCGGGTCTTTAACTCAAATTCAAGTAAATATCTAAATATGGCCTAGGTCAGGTAGACCAAAACTCTACTCTTGGTTATGGATCAATGTCAAGCACACATTATATATTAAATATACATCACAATATCATTATATCACATAAACACCTAGCAACGTTAAAACTACTTTACTGATAACGTTACCAACACTTTTTTTTGTGTTGATTGTACAAGGAAGTTTCTTTATGTCATATGATACCAGGTTGAAATATAGACTACCGATGCATTGGTAAACAAATCTAACAGAATACGTTTGACAGGCCTACAGAAGCTATACTTTCTGCTTGTCAAATGACTACACAATTTTCATCACATACACAGATCTATGTTTTCCTGTTTCGCTTTGGTCAAATAGAACTAAACAAGGCTACGTGTGCAAAATTGAGAAATTTGAGAAAAGGAGAAACTAAAGTAGAAAATACTAATATTGAAGCTGTATATTGCGAGGTTTATGGAAAAACTTTAAATAACCACCTTGATCTTTACACACTGAAAGAGCATTGTCCATCATGTTCTGGCACTCTTCCTTCTTGCGGTTTCAGATTACCATAGCAATTATAAATGGAACTGAAGTCATAGAATATAGAAATCATGTCCACAAATTGGATGTTGTTATAGTTCAACACGATTACCTCCAGAGCAATTGTACAATATGTAAATAATAAAAGCAGAAATAGGTTTTGCTTCATTCTACGACTACCATCATTGCTGGATAGAATCAATTATGTTCTTTAAATAATGTATCAAGTGCCATCATATTATAGTTATGTATAATTTAACATTTAATAGTCTTTTTTTCATTTTGGCTAAAATATTCTTGTTAGATCTACAGGCCATAGTTGGTCTTAAATGAAAAGGGGTCCCTCAAACATCTAATATAGTCGCCATCTATGTATCGACATGGTTCACACTAAAGGATTTCTTATAATGCATATCTGGTACTAAATAGAAATGGTGAAAATCGGTCATCCAATTAATCTTGTTAAAAGAATTTGGTGTTTGTTCCCTGCCCGATATTCAGCATTGGTCATAACAAATCATGGCGGCTATCTTGACAACCCTGATCTCTACACGTTTCCTGAATAGATGGTCATATTGGGTTTAAATCAAAATAGTACCTCTAGAACATTTGATATGGCCGTGAGGGATTTCATCTTAAAAATCTGGTTATCTCTACCTCAGCTGGTGGTATCAAAATGGTCTTGCAAAAAAACCCCGAAAACATCTATCATGACTACTTTGCCTGCATGAAAATAATGCATGTAGGGCACACTCCTTAACATCCAGTATTGCCGTAATGACATTCACCGAGTAAATATGATTATAATTACCTCCCTTGAACTGATGGCTGTGTCTGCTTTGTCCTTAATTCAAATACTCTAACCTCTTAGACATCCACTATGGCAACTGCGGTGACAATCATTCAAATTGTTTGCATCACAAATCATCCTAAATTGATGGTCGTATCGACATGTGGATTTCATTCAGTGACTTGTTTTACTATCTAATTGGTTTATACTGAAAATTTTGCTGTCCATCTTGCTTATGAACAGGTGATATTTTGACATTGAGTTTTCACTAGAAGCTGTTTTATGATATCTACTTGGTCCTAACTGAATATGGTATCAAAGTTGTATGATGTCTACTTGGGCCTAAATAAATATGGTACCAATGTAATAGCTAACATACCAGCCACATTGAACATCTTGAAAACAAATCTCGTTATTCTTACATTTTTTAACACAAGGCAGTATATAGATGTGATTATTTTCACCAAACAAATAAAGATTGGATGTCTTTTTGGTCCCAAATGAAAATGTTGCCGCACTGCTCTCCACAGAGACTTTCAAATCTTGATATCATTACTTATCTTAAATGGAGCATCATATTTATATGATCCGTTTGTATCATATCTGATATTCCGCAAGAAAATAGTACCGAGATGAATCCAATATTGCTGCCATGGTAGTCATTTTGAACATCATGTTTTTCCCACCTTTACTAATGGATAACCGTATCGACATATATTTTTCGGTGAATGACTTCTCATACTCTAGTTTCTAATAAAAATAAAGGCAGTGTTCTTGTTGAGTAGACCGCCATTACGTTGCTTTAATGACCCATGTATGGATCTCTTCACTGATATTTCTCATAACTCAATAGTTCTATAGACACTGGGTTTTCACTAAATTAGCTTTTCATGGTAAGTAGATGGTGTTGAATTAAGAATGGTGTCCATTAAACTTGTGCCAATCAGACATCCAATGTGATTGTCATGTCAGCTGTCTTTCAAAATCCTGTTATTACTTATTTTCATTAAGAGATTGAAACACTGAAATGGTGTTTCATTAAAATGCATCTCGTAATATCTAATTGGTCCTAAATTAATACAGTGTTGTTCAGACATCCAATTTGATGACCCTGGTTGTTTTATTCAAAATATTGCTATTGCTACTTTTCCTGAATTGATAGCCTTATAAACATGACATTTTTTTTAAATGATTTCGTATGATATGCAGTTGGTCCTAAATTAAATGATGTCGATCAGAACTCCAATTTGGGTGCCTTGTCGTAAAACTAATGTTATAGCTTCTGTTGCTGAATAGAAGTTTCAGTGGTCTTCAATAAAAGAATTCTTACGACAGTTTCATGGTAATAAAATTCAAACTCGTGCTGATCAGCCACCCAACATGATGACAATTAACAAAATACTTCTCATTTACGTTGTTGGCCGCAAATGAAAAAGATGCTAAAATACCCTCCCAAAATTGGACAAATCTTGTAGCAACCGCTTTACCTGTGCGGATTGCCTTACCGACGCTTAAAATATAAACAAGATAATATTATTTCATGCACTATACAGTTGTTCCTGTCTTAACATAATGCTGATAAATAATTTGACCTTCAAAATGGCACAAAAGTAACCTTTTAAGAAATGATGTTATCACTACTTTACACAAATAGTGTGAATGACAGACGTTTTTTTATAACAAATATTGTAATAAACCCACTTCTTGTAATATTTAACCAGCCCTCGTAAAATAAGGTGCAGATCTAACCACCAACATACCCACATTTTGTAAAGAGTTGAAAATCAGACGAAACTGAATTTGGAATCAAGTCAATGGTCTTTGTTTGCATTTTGGCACTACATTGTGGTCATACACAGTGGGTGTACATATACAAGTAAATTTTGATAACACTTTGTATTTATTTTCATTCCAATATGCAATTCAATTGTCAACTTTTTAAAGCCAGAGACGATCACTGAGGTTTCTGTCTTTACTAGCACGTGAACATGATAACGCAAACAAGAACAAATTGATTTTTTCATTTAACACAGTTTGTGCATATTTCTAAATACCTTGAATGATACAACTTAAACAACCTCTTGTTTCTGTTGCGACTTTAGGTCTTACACTATATAACAGAATAGAGCGAAAGCAACAAGTTTAGTAAAATCAACAAATAATTTCTTTTTCTAAGTTACAAAGTGAAGATTTAAAAGTCACAGTATTTTCAATTAAATCTCAAATAATCCTAAATATCCCAAAAGTTCAAAGGTATAGATCGTTCTGAATGAATTTCAATAGTCCTGAATGGCCTGATGTACCAAAAGTCTCGAGTGTCTTGATGTACAAAATGTTTCGAATGTGCTCATGTACCATAATAATATAATTCAGAATTTCTTTGAATGAGTGCTTCATTATCTAAAGTAGTATCATAATAAAAAATTAGATGTGCATTTTGCAATTCCAAAGAATAATAAACAATCCCTCAAATCAATATGGACACAACTGCAACCTCTGATCATACGAAACAGGAATGAATAGCTATACATATTTCACTTGACCTAAGACGCAATAGTATTTTCTGGATAATTAATGGAGATTGCACGAATTCATAAAGAAAGCCAAGCTATGAACTCGAATTTTAGTAAACATTTTGTTTATTTTTTTACAACCATGACAGACGTCAGGTATGCAAACACTCCATTTACCAACCTCAATCACGAACAAGGGTTAACAACACAATATCGATATACATAACATTTTCTAACAAATATTAGTTACAGATTAACAACAATGTCTACTTGGTTATATCGTGACAATGTTTGAAACATGTTCGGTGATATTCTACTAATTATGTGAGAAACGTGCTATCTTTCTTGTCTCGTGCATCCATTCGAGTGACTATTGTTTCTTCAAATTTTCTGTCGTTTATTTTCTTTCAGATATATCTACTTTGTTGCAAGGAAGGCACCGAGGAATGAAAGTCATAGAATAAATAGATTGCGAGGGGTGGTGCATGAGTATGAGCCGGGTGGTGTTGCGTCGTTGAGTTTGTTACCTAGTATTTTCAAGGGGCGGTATATATTCCATGTTGCATCACAAAGAAGCGGATTAAGATGCAATTAGGCAAAGACGGATGTGCAGATGAATAGATTTCAGATATTTATATAAATTAGGGTAATTACAAATGACATCTGATAAAATCCTGATAAACGGTAATAATATTAAATGGAAACAAATCACCATCAATACCAAGGGAAAAGAACAACAATAGCTAAATAATGTCTAATTTAACCATTTCTATTAATGTTATGCAAGGTATTTCAAACTGAATTAACGATGAATATGACCTTTTCGAATTCACAACACCAGTAAAGAAAAACAAATATTGGAATCAATATACCAATATTTGCCCCAGGGCTGGCTCATGTACATTACGAAAGGAATAAATTTATATACATAGAAACTGTCCATTTTCTTTTAGGGTTCGTATAAAATTGGGCGGCGTTTGCACAGTTTGCATAATTAAAAGTAAAATCTGTAACATATTATGTTTAAAATGCAGGAGGCATGTTTACTGCAAAGTTCTTCGATTATCTGATGGAAACTGTAATTTATCATGATTCTTTTGTTCTTGTTTTTTCTTTACGGCAATAAATGTACTATCTATATTGTGTCTGGAGTTAAATAATTAGCAAATCCTGCATAAGCTACCAAAACGACTGAACGTTTAACTGTTAATTGGGAGGCTATTCAAAGTTCGAATATTGGGAGAAGAGAGTAAGAGAATAAACGATACGACAGCGCATAATTTTGTGATACTCCGTGAAAATACGCCTAAATGAGCCTTTTCTGATGCTGGTATGCTTAACATGCAAATGGTAGCATTCGAAATGCGACCCTTGTTACAACTAGGGGCTTAAACGTACGTAACTAGACAAGCATTCAATTTTCCAAAATATAATTTATTTAAATAATATGAAATGAAATAAAGCGAAAAAACTAAACTTTCAGTGTAAGAATTCCTAGAAGATCATAACTTGTACTATCAATTTCACAAAAATACCGAAACTGTCCAAAGGTATTCCAATTGAAGATTCTAATATATTTATGTGCTAACTTGATAGCTACCACCAAAGAATTATAGATGTAAATCCAAATGTTTTCATTGCAAGGTAATACCATGCAATTAGAATATCACTGAAGTCTTGAACGTTTCACATAATCGGATAAAATTATTCAATTATTTAAGTCTTTGAATAAATTTACATAATTCAGTAGGTACTGAGGGTGTAAATGTTTTCCACAATGATATTTCAGCATGCAATTATAAATCACCATTCCTCACATTCTCTTACAACTCAGTCATAACTGAAGACTAGAATACGTGGTGCGTATATTCTCATCATATAGTCTTTATATGCGCACAAAGTCAGGAAAATCTGATTCACTAAAAGAATTTCGAATAATTTAAATCCTTAGGTTTTGAGATAAATCAAACAGCCATGTTCTGACTTTCTCAAATTATTCAACCAATCAACAATTAGGGCGTGCACGATAGTCTCTACAGAGCAAATGCTATCATAGTTTCAAGTGATGTTTTCGTAACCTCCACAGGAATTAAGGCATGGCGTACTTGGCCAAAATAGTTGTTGACCTGACCTCGGTAATCGGCCTTGTTATGAGAATTCTGCACGCAGTGTACATGTACTTTTACTATAGCACAAGTCTGTCACAGAAGTAAAGAAATTTAAAGTATAACTGTGAAAAACCCAAATGACTTAAAAATTAAAACTATTTTAACTGGAATTGATGATACAGATATCTGAAACACCCACCAATGACATAAACGGTTTCAATAGTCGTAACAAACGACAGGCAACCTGAGCGAAAATTTAGTGTAATGGATCCTTTATATTCGTCTCCTCAAATTATGAGTGTACAATTTATGCCCATTTTACACAACATATTGTATGTTGCTCTTATTTTAAACATTGACTTCGCTATAACAAAGTGGCATGACTAACATGCTCAAGGAATGTACTTTACGAGAATACTGTTTATAAAAATACTATTAATTCCTCATTTACGAAGGAAGAAGATTGTCAAATGATCTATGTGAGTTTCAACGTTGAGAGTCCAGTTAATCATAAATGAAAACTGCATAGAATGTAACCTTTACTGTTATATATTTCTCTCTGAATAGATGCAGCTTTAATTCTTTATAAAGGAATGTACATGCTATAATAAAATGAGATGTATTTAATTATTATTATTTTAATTTATCATGAAAATAGAGAAACATTATGCATATAAAGGAGACATGCAAACTGACACATAAAACATGAAAAGAGCAGAATCATTTCAATGTGCTTAAACTTGTTAGATTCAAATATAAAGAGTCTGCGGGGCCCTCGTCTTCATTAATGTTCAGTAATGGCACCTCTCCAGTGGCCATCATGATCAGCATTGCTTGGAGTATAACCACTTGTTTCTAAATAATGAGACTTAGCGTTGTGGGGGGCCTCGTCTTGATTAATGTTTATGAATGGACACCTACTACACCGTGGATATCATTATCGCCTTTGTGTAGAGTATTACGCAGTGCTTCCAAATGTTGAACGAGGGCATGAAATTACACATTAGTTATCACCGTACTTAAGCAAAGAGCGGCAATTTTGTGGCTGCTCAAGTTTCACTCCTCCCATATCATTTTGGACGATTTTAATGAACTTTTGCAGACAATATATGTAGTTAAAGTATATATGCAAGAAAGTTTTACTTTATTTCTCCTCTGGCTCATTTTGTAGGAAATATCTCGAGAAATTATGGTGAAAGCGGCCATCAGAAGCATTCATCTTGGCATACCCTCTCTTCCACAAGGATTTTGTTAACACTTTGCAGGTTAGATATGTGGTTTTCCTAGATGTGCAATAGGGTTGTGCTTTTTCCAATTTGCCCTTTTTGGGGCTATATCATTAGATCTTTTCAGGCTGAAAAGATCATTGCCGAGGAGCAGGCAGGTTTCAGAGCAGGGCGCAGCACAACAAAGCAGATCTTCAACCTCAGGATATTGTGTGAGAAGTATCTCCAACACCAGCAAGATCTGTACCACGTCTTCGTGGATTTCAAGAAGGCATTGACAGGGAATGGCATGCAGCCTTGTGGGCGACCATAAGACTGTACAACATTAATGCCAACCTCATCACAGTAATAGAGCACCTGTACGACAAGGCCATCAGTGCGGTATACTTCAACGGCAGCATAGGGGACTGGTTCAGAACGGCAGTCGGAGTCAGACAAGGCTGTCTGCTCTCTCCCACACTATTTAACATCTTTCTGGAGAGAATCATGGCTGACGCGCTTGAAAAGCATGAAGGGACAGTCAGCATCGGAGGCAGAACAGTCACCAACTTACGTTTTGCCGACGACATTGATGGACTAGCAGGAAATGAACAAGAAATAGCTAGCTTAGTAGAGAGCCTCGACAAAACCTCCGCAGCCTACGGCATGGAAATCAGTGCAGAGAAGACCAAACTGATGACCAACAACACCAAGGGCATCAGTACTGACATCAGGGTCCAAGGTACGAAGCTAGAAACAGTCCACAGCTTCAAGTATTTGGGGGGGGGGGGATTGTAACAGATGAAGGATCAAAGCCTGAAGTACTCTCCAGGATTGCGCAGACAACAGCAGCGCTGACAAAACTGAAGCCCATCTGGAACGACAAGAACATCGCACTCAGTTCAAAGATCAGACTGATGCACTCACTGGTTATCTCCATATTTCTCTACGCCTGTGAATCATGGACCATAACAGCTGACTTAGAGAAAAGGATACAAGCCACAGAGATGAGATGCTTCCGAAAGATCCTCGGCGTCTCATACAAAGACCGTGTCACCAATGAAGAAATACGGCAAAGGATCAGACAAGCCATTGGGCCTCACGAAGACCTCCTGAGCACAGTGAAAAAACGTAAATTGCAGTGGTATGGGCATGTCTCACTATCATCAGGACTTGCCAAGACAATCCTGCAAGGCACTGTACAAGGAAGAAGAAAGAGAGGCAGGCAGAGAAAGAGGTGGGAAGACAACATTCGAGAGTGGACAGGCTTGACATTGAGCGACTCAATGAGAAAAATGGAAAATCGAGAGGAATGGAGGAAGCTGATTGTTCGGTCTTGTGTGGTGCCCCAACGGTCTATCAGACTACGGGACTGATGATGATAATGATGATCATTATATAATTGTCAATAAAGGGTATTTGGGAAATTCATTTTGTCATTGTTTCTTCTTTGCCACTGGCTGAATGATTTTACCGAAAACTTTGTGGCTACACATATGGTTTGATGTGCATTCCTTTGGCCCAATCTTCAGAAATTTTCTTGAAACAATGCTAGAAAACAAAGGAGTATATTGAGCATACAGTTTGTCATCGCTGCTCGTTCGACACTGATTGGACCTTTACGTATAAACATTTCAGACTAGATATATGATTGTTGTACACGCATTTCCGTTTTTCTTTCCCCAGCTTTTGTTGACGTTTCTTGTCAAATTGTCAAAAAGTGAGTATTGGGTGACTTCAGTTTGTTATCACTTCTCCCATATTACTTGTAAGATTTATTTCAAGATTTGTGTGATACGGTTTGCTTTTTTATATCCACCCATCCATTTGGGTTCGCCTTGAAGAAGGTTTATCATTGCATCTCCTTTCTAACCGCTTTAACGAAACAGTTTAGACTGATATAAATGCTGACTTTTTTTCGTTTTCCTCTCCCATTGTTTGAGTATTTTTCTTGAAATATTGTCAAAAAGCGGTATTTTGATAACTCCGCTTGTCATAGATTCCTCTCCCACACCACGTATATGATTTTCTTGAAGCTTTGCAGGCCCTGTATATGGTTAGTGTGGATGCGCAAGAAAGTGTTCCAAATTTTTTCCGAATTATAAATATGAAAACGGGTGAATTTCGAGACATTGCCAATTTTATTGAGTATTGATCGAATGCTTTTCAATATTAATACTGAATATTGACAGACGTTCTGGAAATAGTATGATTTCTCTCGCTGCTCCATAGTGCTTGAGAGAGGAGGAAATGTATGTTATTTGCCATAGAGAAAAAAAAAAAATAAGAAATAGACCAAATGAAAGAACAGAAAAACCAAATAATGGTTGAGAATAAGTGCGGTAATATACATGTCTTTGAATAGATGCTTGTCCATTTGTATGGAATCGATGCAATTTTGAAATTCTAAACGTATATGTATAAGTTTTTGGAGATTGATTACCGTGAATTTATTTAGGTAGATTTAGACTATGTAGGGTTAGCTGGTTTTGCTGAAAAGTTTGGCATAAGTGGCTGCACTTACACTTGGGCATGTACCTATTCCAAGCATTGCCATCATGACTATTATAATTTTATTTTGGCTAATTTACAAGGTGGTATGCATCAAGTACAAAGTTCAATAGCTCTCTACAAATTATGTCGAATTGAGAGTGTTACCACTACATGCATTTTTCTTCTCAGTATGTTTACATTAAAATACTTCATTGCAACTATATCAAAGTCACAGCTTACTAAAACAAAGTTCTCATGCATTTCAGGATTTTCAAGAGAAACTTACAAGATTTGTCGAACAGACATATCTGAGGGAGAAAAAGGTGGCAGTTTATATAAAGAAGTGCTTTCAGCTTTGCTGGCTCATGTCTATACAAGACCCACCCGTCGTTCTGTCTAAAGACCCCCAAATAGGCGTTCAATTTGACACCAACCTGTGCAAGCATTACACGCATTCTGGTGACATTATTGATTACGTTCTATGACCAGCATTATTACTCTACAAGGGCGGTCCACTTTTGGCAAAAGGTGCTGTAGATCCATATACAAGACCTAAAGTAAAGTCTGCCCCCGCTATTGGGAGACCCACAACAAAGGATGACATATCATTGGACAAAGTCAGATTCAAAATGATGGGAAGGTACGAGAGTCTGCTTCTAGTTCTGATAGAATGGATACGACACAACATGGAAATGATGCTCCATTATCATCAAAGTCAGGCTACAGTGCGATAGTGACGCAAAACTATCCAATATATGATAGCAAATATAGAGTTCATTCAACAAAACCCACTGCCCCAGGTCAAAGTCCGGTATATGAGCAAATGCAATTGTACCAGCCTGACGTTTTCAGAAGCAAGTATAATAGGGAGATATGTCAGAGGTTCTGCCAAGATCTCCTGAATGTTAAAGAGTCATCTCTCCGAACAATATATGAAACAGATTATGACCGTTACTACATGATTTATCTCAACTAAAAGTACGGCTATTACAAGTTTACTTAAGCATTGTTGTCAATCAAAATTTTCTAAATATATGGATACAATAAGGCATCAGAATCATAGTGTCATTGTGAGCCAGATTCCATCAATTACATTACAAAGTAATATTCCTGTCATTCTGTATGACTTGACAAAGTAATTTTAATATCAGGTATTGTATTTTCATGTGGAAGATTTTTTTGTGCATATAAAATATGCAAACCTCATCTCTTCAAACTGACGTCATGGATTTCTTATCCCAGTGAGTTCATATGTATAATTATTTCTGAAAATATAATTTATTATTTATGAAGGTAATATATTCCATCTACAGTAACTTTACTTATGTGTCTGAAAATTTGTTTATAAAATGTAGTACAAATTCAGATTACACCATATATATATATATATATATATATATATATATATATATATATATATATATATATATGCTTTTTTGAAATGAACTATTCCCATAAAACTGTGTTGAGAATGTAACGACCTTGCCTTTTTCACGACAACATTTCTGCAGCGGGATGCAATTGCATTTCACAAGATGATTTTATGTAGAAAGTTTTGAATAGCCGTCTATATTTTCTAAATTCTGTTAAATGAACAAGATTGTTGTAATTCGCCAGGTGTTGGAAAGATATTTTACAAAATCAAATAAAACCTTAAAATGTTACATTGTTGTATTATGTTAATATTTATGTGATGTGTTCTTACGCATGTAAATGAGGGGTGCAAGTTATTGTCAGAAAGAAAGTGAATGAAAACACAGGGTTCTGCATTGCTAATGTGCTTGATAAGATTGTAAAATTAAATGTGCTTACACCAGCCTACTCTTTACGACATCGATAGAGTCAAATGGAAGACAGAGAGTGAAAAGACGGAATTCGCTAGGTCAGTCGTGCATATGTTACGAAGTCAAAGCCTATGGGTACATACTTAAAACAAAGACAAACGTTGTGTTTGATGCTGGCCACTTTCGTGACTTTGTATTGAACATAAATGTAAATTATTGAACCAAAAATTTGCTATGTATTTACAGCATAACATAACTATTTGGACAAAGTCTAAAGAGTAACCATGCTAAGAAATTGACCAATGAGACATACGGTATAATACAGAAATTTTTTGAGACTGCAACCGCCATAAACAGAAATACAGCAAATAGAGCTTGCCGTATTTCTG
>JAECUM010016166.1:0-65935 GCA_016617855.1 Megalonaias nervosa
GTCACTACTTTAATCCTTCTACATTAGCCAATGTACATCAGATGTGTGGAAAAATTGTGAATTGCTGTCAAACCTTGGACATGTCATGAGTATACCCCCACCTCCCTTCCACCTTGCTGTTATATCAATCAGTTAACTACCATATGTTTATACATACATACATAAATACATACATACATACAAACATACACACGTGTGACTATTATTCAAGTTCTCAGGTATTATATGCAACAAAACAACAACAAAATACTGACAAGCAACTAGTTTGCAGCCAATGGTATGCAAGCAGACTCTGAAACTCTTTGAAGAAGATATCTGATTAGCAACCACATATTTATGCTCTCTCAAAAAAGCTGCAAGACAATTAAACATCTTCAATGTCTCAGCCGCTATTTGTCCACTAATAATAAGCTATTGATCTATCAGGTCAAACTAATACCCCCTTATTTTGCATTTCTTTAGCAAAAAGCACTGATAGTATAGAGCACTAAAGTCTATGTTTGATGAGTTGAGATGCTCATAAAACTCCCTGCAATGCAATGCAAACCTTTAAACTCTATACATCTGCAAATTAAGATATAAGGCAACTGAAGTATACAACGTACTTCACAAGAAAATACCTAATTACTTGTTGATGAGTAATCTGGTCACATTAAAAAACTGCAACTGCCCAGCATAATTTCAGACACCAAAATCTGTTAACATTACCAATGGTAACAACCAAAAGGTACAATAAACTCTCGGGGCCCCGAGTGGCCGAGTGGTCTAAAGCGCTGATCGTTACGGATCACTGCCATCTCACCTCTGTCTGCGTGAGTTCGAGTCCAGGCTCGGCTAACGTGGGTACGTGAGAAAGCCTGCCAGTAGCTTCTCGTGGGTCGGTGGTTCTTCCCGGGGTTTTCCAGGGTTCTTCCTCCACCATTAATACTGGCCGCCATGTATAGCCTATCTTGTGCTGAAAAATGACGTTAAACCCTATAACAACAACAACAACAACAATAAACTCTCTTTTAAATTTGATGCCCCAAGAGTATGGAATAGGCTGACCAATGAGAACAATCCATGATTTTTAAACGTCTCAGCAGACCAATTCAGACATGCTCCAGGCTTTCTTGTAAATGTGCTTTATGTCTTTCTATTTAACGATCAATGGCAATTCAGCATTAAGGTTACCAACTTCAGAGATACTCCAGCTTAAACAATGCACCTATCTCAACTATTTTAAATACTTTTGTAGGTTTATAATTTTTCATTTTATTCCATTAATTTTAACTGTTGACATCCTCATTTTCCTGATGTAATATTTCTAAGCCATTGTACACATTCTATGATGTGAAATATATACTTATGGCAGTTCTGTGATGTGTTATATTTATTACTTTCTGTGATGTGTTATATGTCATTTTCCGTGATGTGTTACATATGTTACTTTCTGTGATGTGTTATATGTTACTTTCTGTGATGTGTTACATGTTATTTTCTGTGATGTGTTACACGTTATTTTCTGCAATGTGTTACATATGATATTTTCTGTGATGTGTTATGTTATTTTCTGTGATGTGTTATGTTACTTTCTGTGATGTGTTATTTTCTGTGTTACATGTTATTTTCTGTGATGTGTTACATGTTATATTCTATGATGTGTTATATGTTACTTTCTGTGTTGTGTTATAGGTTACTTTCTGTGATGCATTACGTTATTTTCTGTGTGTTACGTATATTATTTTCTGTGTTACATGTTATTTTCTGTGATGTCTTATGTATGTTATCTTCTGTGATGTCTTACATGTTATCTTCTGTGATGTGTTATTTATGTTGTTTTCTGTGATGTTAAATATGTAATTTTCTGTGATGTGTTACATGTTACGTTCTGTAATGTGTTATGTTATTTTCTGTGATGTTATGTTATTTTCTATGATGTGTTATATATGTTAATTTCTGTAATGTGTTATTTTCTCTGATGTGTTACATCTTATTTTCTGTGATGTGTTATGTATGTTACTTTCTGTGATGTGTTACATGTTATTTTCTGTGATGTGTTACAAGTTATTTTCTGTGATGTCTTACATATTATCTTCTGTGATGTCTTACATGTTATTTTCTGTGATGTGTTATATGTTACTTTCTGTAATGTGTCATGTTATTTTCTGTGATGTGTTACATGTTATTTTCTGTGATGTGTTATATATGTTACATTCTGTGATGTGTTACATGTTATTTTCTGTTATGTTAAATGTTACATATTATTTTCTGTGATGTGTTACGTATGTTGTCTTCTGTGATGTGTTACATGTTATTTTCTGTGATGTGTTCTATGTTATTTTCTGTGATGTGTACTATGTTACTTTCTGTGATGTGTTACATATGTTACTTTCTGTGACGTGTTACATATGTTATTTTCTGTAATGTGTTACATGTTATTTTCTGCAATGTGTTACATATGATATTTTCTGTGATGTGTTATATATGTTCTAACAATGTGGTTCTTCCTGTAGGTTCTCCAGATTTCTTCCTCCACTAAATATACTGGCCACCATGTATCATGTGCTGAAAAATGGCATTTAACCCATAACAATAACAATGTTAAATAAATAAAAAAATTATCTTTATCTTACAAAATGCATAATATTGGCCTTTTGTTGTCTTAAAATGTTGGCCTCATATTTGATCACTTAGACGTCTATGTGCCATTTTACACTGTACTGCAGAAACGGCTACATAATAACATGTCATGTACCTAATCAGCCACTAACTATGGAATACAAACAGTTATGTAGTAGAGATGGTTGACTTTATATTTGCAAGCAACTTTTATGTTACCTATTTCTGTTATATAAGTAAACAACTGATGTTAACATAGTAGATTAAAACCTAAATTGGGATATTTTCACCTTTTTGGGGGAAAATGACAACTGTTTATTTTTTTTGTGTATCCCTCTTTGCCCATGAAAGAGAAAGGTCTACTCCCAAGTTTAGTTAAAGTCGATTTTATTTGCAATGTCATCATTTTCAAATCCTTTAAAAATTGTATTGGAATCACCAGAATACAAGGTTGCAATTTTGTTTACTTTCTACAACTGACCTCGTTCTCAGCGGTAATTCCCGCTTACAGGATGTAAATTTACTAAAAGAACACTAATAATTTTAAGTAAGGACTATTTTCATTGGCTAATTATTTTTAAAGAAACTGGATGTTTGAAATTTCATCCAATGCAAAACTTTAATATGAAACACATATATGCACCTCAGTGGTTTCCCAGCCATTGGCAGGAAATGCATGTATAAGACATTGAGGACAGAAAAAGTCTAAATTCAGATGAATATCAACACCAAGAAACACAGAACTTGCATTTAAATTAAGATGAATATCAACACCAAGAAACACAGAATTTGCATCTAAACTAAGTTGAATATCTCCTAATAGTAACACGCAATTTAAAAGCAATGTTTCGACAACATGACAGTCAAAACAAGGTGAAACAATGTTTCTAGACTTTCATTATAGAAAGAACAAAGTTGTGTTGCTGAAATTTTAATCTAAAATAATATATTTAGCTCAGCAAAATCACACAAGGTGGCTTCTTGTAGATCATTTTATATATCTGTATTCCTCCTCAGACATGAGTGATCTCTTCTGGTGAAGTTTTTTCCTGCATCCTGCAGCAACATGAGGGGTGCGGTTTTGGGTCAGTTCTATACATGGACCAATTCGGAAGTTTTGTTGCTTTCCTTAAAACTAGATTATGGTCTGACAGCCTCAAGAACCTAAGGACAATAGTGACTTTATCTCAATCATCCAACTTCAAAATATGGATGCCTTCAAAGAAAATAGTGTCTACTTCTTCCATGGGGACTTTAATTTTGCTCATAAAACTATTGCACTTTAGTTTCAGTTATCTCTACATCTTTTTGATCTGTGCCTGATATTCCCCACACAAACAGATTCCACTTCCTTCCCCACAGATCTAACTTCATCCTCTCATTTGGCTCAAGCTGAATTTTGGTTTCAAGAACTGGAAGGTTTCTTCCTTGGTGGCTTTCAAAACTGCCATGAAATTGATAAGTAAAACACAAAAAATTCTCAAACTCGAAGGTAACCTTTGCCTACTCCAAAGGCTAGTAACGCACATGAGGTACCCAGCCTTTTCACCCACTGTCACAAACCTGATGGCAGGTTGTAAACAAAAGAATGGTACTAATGAATAACTAATTAATACTAGTATTAATGATTAATTAATTTGTGCACTGCGTGTCCAGCAATGGAAAATAACTTGATAACAGAAAAACTTTCTCACAGTTCAATTTTTTGTAGTTTGTAACTATTCTAATTTCTATGCTCCTCCATTCCCCAAAATATTAAAAAGGAAAACAAACATCACGATGGGGAAAATAGTTGAGAGCACTCATCACCCAAGTCTCATTAACCATGCTGCAATACTTTACATCAGCAGGTGATAGAGGGAATACACATCTTGCTATAAGGGGTCATGGCTTCAATATCTGCCCATGCTAGCCCAGGTCTGCCACTTCAAAGCACCCTTGACCAAGGCACTCAGCTTCCATTTCCTTGGCATGACATTGGCAATAATGTGTTAAAAATGCCATTAAAACCAACAAAAATTGTTCTATTTGGATTATCATGCTCTGTATTTGACATCAGAGGATTTCAAATGGATTACATACATGCATGAAACTGTTATTTATTATTTTGTGCTTTAGAATTTCTAAAAGTGTACTGCACATGTTGATGTTGTTTTGAACTTAGGGCTGTTCCAATAAATACATTTGGAACATGGGAAAGGCACTTTTAATGTGGAGTAGATGCAATTTCGATTTTTATATCATTTTCATAAAAACTCCTGGCGTAGTCAGAGTACCCTAGCATATAATTTTAAAACAGTGCCTTCCGTGGGTAGCATGTATGTTGAAATGGAAGCAATATTAAAATGACAATAGTAACTTGACATTACTCATATGATGTGTTTAGAAGTTGTAAATATGATTCTGAGCTCTTCGTCAATAAAAGAATCATAACAAAATGGCTTTACCAGATTTTAATCACACAATTTGTTTTTTCCCCAAGTGACTGAGAATTTATATAAATTTAAATCACTTTAAACTAAATGACAATACAGCTGTCTTTTAGAAATCAGAATTATCAAGCATATTTAGGACTGTTCCATTTCAGCATATATGGTCTTCAGGAAAGGCCATTTTTTGGGGGGGGGTTAATATATGCCAGGGTACTCTGACTGCTCAGAGTTCATGTGAAAATGATACAAAATTCTAATAGTACTTATGGGCAACTAATCCAACATTAAAAGTACCTTCCCTGGGTCCCAAGTATGTTTTACAGGAACAGTCCATATTAAAGACAGGTGTAACATGTTGGTTTTAATGTTGAAACTCATAGTCGGATCTGCCAAATGTATGTCAATATAGGCTGAAGGAAAACAATACGAAGCTTAAGCATTATATCTTTTATTTACATTTTAAAACAATATTTAACAAAATTAAATGCACAAGTACCATGAAATGAAAAACTATATTTACATACGCTGGCATTATTATTGTACTTGTGACCTGCATGTTGTTTGCACACACACACATCAGTACAGACTCACATCCATAAAATTCCTAAGCCATGGTTTGATACATAATACATTAGCATTTATGGACCCCAACTACTGTGTTATAATGGGTGGAACTGTATTTGTACAGATGTTATAATGGGTGGAACTATATTAATTTTGTACAAATGTTATAATGGGTGGAACTGTATTTGTACAAATGTTATAATAGGGGAGAACTGCATTTGTACAGATACCAATCTGTTTAAAATCAAGACACTAATAAAGATTCATGTTCTGTCAACCTTTGTATTTCCTGGTCTACATATCTGTAGCAACCTATCAGACAAAATATTAGATTTTAGAAAGATTTGTTTTAAGAAAACAACAAGTTCCAAATGATGATTTTCACTTTCATTAATGTGGAAGTTGTAATTTAAATGGTGACTTTGACGCGTCAACACATGGTGTGTGTAAGATCTCTGTTAATTAGAGATCTACATTTTAATCACAATGGTATAGATACAAACATTGATGCAATTATTTTGGCTCTACATATAAAGTACAATCACAACATTATAAATCTGTCCACTTTCCACAATTTGTTTTACAAATAAATGCAATACTGGTCCGATGGGACAGCACAATACACCAATTGCATTTATGTTAAAATGACTGCTGACTGATAAACTTATAAATTATTCAAATCAGAATCTTGATCCTTGTCATATTCACTGCAAGCAAGACGAGACAAAGAAAGACAAGGGTGGATCTGAATAAGTTCAGTATGGTAACCTTACTACTGGAAGGAAACATGTCATAATCTGACCTTGTATCTGTGCTAAATTGGAAGTAGTCTTCAAACATGTTGCTGAAGTTCTTTGTAGGTGCAAGATCTTCAGGAATGGGCTGGATATCCATGGTGGAAGAGAAGCAGCCTAGCAGTCGCACTGCTTCTGTCAAACTGTCATATCGTACCTACAAACATATGGAATGTTAATATAGGACAAAATGCAGCCTGAATTGGGACATTATTTTAACTGACATTGCTGATTTCATCCAGCATATATTGAGCTATTTCATCATTCATCTGGTTGCAAACTTGCATGTCAATAAATGCTCAAAACTAATTCACGGTGTCAAATACATCAATGGTTTGACAGACCCATCTTTGCTACTTCATCAGTGAAAATTATATTGCTTCTTAACCAATGGTGAAACTTAACTAGGAAAATGTATGTGGTTTGATTTGGATATTTCTTCTGTTGGATTCGATGATTAAAAGAAAAAACTAATGAGAGAAAGAAACATGCTTTTTCCAAAGTTTGTCATATACTCACACAAGAAAAACCTATTTTGGATATTATCTAAGAAAAAGAACATTTTCTTTTTACTATAAATAATCTTGTTCCTGAATCAAATATTATAACAAAAATGAGGAATGTTATGTCTTGCCTGCTCCGATATATAATATGAAAACCTTCAAAAATCACTATAGTATCAAAAGTAGGTCACAATGACCTACATTTGCCAGTTGTAATATCCTCCAAAATGAATACATCCATCCAGTTTCATGATAGTACATACAACAATGGCAGAAAAACTGGGCTAAATACCAAAACTTAACAATCACCAGTGTAAAAAGTTGGTTACAGTTAACCTACTTTGCCCATTGCAAGTAGTATCCTCCATGAATATATTCATCAAGTTTCATGACTGTAAACTAGAATATGCAAACCCATATGAATATATGCATCAAGTTTCATGACTGTACACTAGAATATGCAAACCCATATGAATATATGCATCAAGTTTCATGACTGTAAACTAGAATATGCAAACCCATATGAATATATTCATCAAGTTTCATGACTGTACACTAGAATACAAACCCATATGAATATATGCATCAAGTTTTATGACTGTACACTAGAATATGCAAACCCATATGAATATATTCATCAAGTTTCATGATTGTACACTAGAATACACAAATCCATATGAATATATTCATCAAGTTTCATGACTGTAAAATAGATTATGCAAACCCATATGAATATATGCATCAAGTTTCATGACTGTACACTAGAATATGCAAACCCATATGAATATATGCATCAAGTTTCATGACTGTAAACTAGAATATGCAAACCCATATGAATATATGCATCAAGTTTCATGACTGTACACTAGAATATGCAAACCCATATGAATATATGCATCAAGTTTCATGACTGTACACTAGAATATGCAAACCCATATGAATATATGCATCAAGTTTCATGATTGTAAACTAGAATATGCAAACCCATATGAATATATGCATCAAGTTTCATGACTGTACACTAGAATATGCAAACCCATATGAATATATGCGTCAAGTTTCATGACTGTACACTAGAATATGCAAACCCATATGAATATATTCGTCAAGTTTCATGACTGTACACTAGAATACACAAACCCATATGAATATATTCATCAAGTTTCATGACTGTACACTAGAATACACAAACCAATATGAATATATTCATCAAGTTTCATGACTGTACACTAGAATACACAAACCAATATGAATATATTCATCAAGTTTCATGACTGTAAACTAGAATACTCAAACCCATATGAACATATTCATCAAGTTTCATGATTGTACACTAGAATACACAAATCAATATGAATATATTCATCAAGTTTCATGACTGTAAACTAGAATATACAAACCCATATGAATATATTCATCAAGTTTCATGACTGTACACTAGAATACACAAACCCATACGAATATACTCATCATGTTTTATGAATACGAAGAAGAGTGTTAGAGAAATGGAACTAATGTGAAAACTTATCATAATCATTTGAACCTAAGAGAAGAATACTGGCTTATTTTTTTTCCCCATGGTAAGCAGTGTCCTCCAAGATGAATAAACCCATCAAGTTCTATGACCATATTGTTATGTATATTTAATTTAATTGTTTGTCTCTTAGTTTTAAAATTTTTTTTATTCTATTACGTTATTGTAATGTAACATTGTTTACTGGACTTGACCTTGTCCAAAATTGAGTTCAGTTCTGTTTGACCTCATTGACTCTTTTATTTTTATTTTATTTCATTGATGTAAACAACTAATAATAGTTTCATTGTCCTCTATGGGTACGAGTTCATGGACCAAATTATTATGCAGGTAAACATGTTGATTTGGGTCAGGGTTTTGGGGATTCCAAAGTGAATGTTAGAGGGTATTATGTTTTAAATAAACAAGGCTCATTAAATTATGCTAGGAAATTATTTTCCATTAGGTAATGGTTGTTTTTAGAAAATGCTAATTTGTGACCTGAGGTCAAACACAGAACTATATTATCTTGTGACTCAGAATTTTACCAGTTGTGACCAGTTTGGGCTGAATTTTATTTTCTTCAACATTATTGATTTCAAGTGATTATTTTCTCTGGAAATACAAAAGTGCTCTGACAAAATTCTTGGATAAAGACATTCATTGGAATTTATACTGAATTCAAACCTGGAATAATATTTCTGTGATTTCAACAAGAGACTGTTGACACATCAGTATGATGCAGGCTATAACAGACACGTCATCACCTTCAATTTTAAATCTCTTCAGGACTCGAGCTGAGTTTTATTCAGGACTTTTTATTACTAGGACTTGTCAATTTAATTCTTGAATTATTTTTGGATTTAAATCGCAAAACCGTAATTTTGTATTCAAGGGAAATAAATTATTTGTTAAATTTTACAAAGCTTGTTGTCTTCACTCTTTTCTGTTACTTATTTTAAGAGCATAGACTCGTAACAGTATATACAACAGTATCAGAGAAAATGAGCTAAGTGAAAAGCTGGCAATGTGATACCTATGTATTGCTTAGTTTTGTGGGCGAGTCAAAAATGTTCTCTCTCTTTTAACCCTAGATAAGCAGGGAAGTAGGCTGGTAGGTAGGTATGTACATACATATAAGGTTTAAGAGTCACAGTAACCTTGACTTTTGACCTTCTGACCCTAACATTTATAGGATTTGGTCCAGGTGTATAATATAAAACTAATGTCATTGTGCAGAAACCAATTGTCAGTCAATACCCAATGCGCAAACTATCTATAAAGTTGATGGTGAAAACTATGAATTAAAATATGGAAATAAAATTGGTAATAAACGGATGAATTAAAATATGGAAATAAAATTGGTAATAAACGGATGAATTAAAATATGGAAATAAAATTGGTAATAAACGGATGAATTAAAATATGGAAATAAAATTGGTAATAAATGGATGAATTAAAATATGGAAATAAAATTGGTAATAAACGGATGAATTAAAATATGGAAATAAAATTGGTAATAAACGAATGAATTGAAATATGGAAATAAAATTGGTAATAAACGGATGAATTAAAATATGGAAATAAAATTGGTAATAAATGGATGAATTAAAATATGGAAATAAAATTGGTAATAAACGGATGAATTAAAATATGGAAATAAAATTGGTAATAAACGGATGAATTAAAATATGGAAATAAAATTGGTAATAAATGGATGAATTAAAATATGGAAATAAAATTGGTAATAAACGGATGAATTAAAATATGGAAATAAAATTGGTAATAAACGAATGAATTGAAATATGGAAATAAAATTGGTAATAAACGGATGAATTAAAATATGGAAATAAAATTGGTAATAAACGGATGAATTAAAATATGGAAATAAAATTGGTAATAAATGGATGAATTAAAATATGGAAATAAAATTGGTAATAAATGGATGAATTAAAATATGGAAATAAAATTGGTAATAAACGGATGAATTAAAATATGGAAATAAAATTGGTAATAAATGGATGAATTAAAATATGGAAATAAAATTGGTAATAAATGGATGAATTAAACTATGGAAATAAAATTGGTAATAAATGGATGAATGAACACTAGGAAGCATGAACAACATCATAACATATTAGCTCCACCTTATGGCAGGCATGTTGTTGGCACAATCTACACCCATAGTACTATCACTGATCCAAGTTGTATGTGTCTAGCTTTAACAATCAAGGATACCAAGAAAATTACACACATACAAACATAAAATTACACACATACAAATATACAATTACACACATATAAACATAACATTTTACAAACATAAAATTACACATACAAGCATAAAATTACACACAAACATAAAATTACACACAGTCATACAAACATAACATTACATACATACATACAATTACACACATACAAACATAAAATTACACACATACAAACATAAAATTACACACATACAAACATAACATTACTAGCAACGCCAGTAAAAATTACAAAGTCATCATGTTTGCATTTTAATGATTGATTCTTATAGAGCTCATTCAGATTTTTTAAATATGTTGATTAGTTCAAAAGTTATGACTATCTGAATAGTCAAAAATTGGCTTTTCAGTGAATTTTTGCCTTATATAAATGCGTGTTTAATTCTTTTAAGTCACAGACCTGACACGTTTAATAAAATAAGTATTTCCATCATAACTTTTGATCTAAATGGGATATCTCCAAGAAACATGGCAGTCTTATAGAATTATTCCTGTAGAATTCAAATATCTACAGTAAATTAAACTATGTCCACTAGATTTCAGTGTAGAGAAGAAAATAAGAGGTTAAAATCTTTATTTTTTTCTACCAGACAATTCGGATACTGGACAACATGTTTCTTAACAAGTCATTTAATTCAGAAGAAAACATTGGCATACACTGTAAACAATTCATCAAATTTTCTATGCTCTGAGAATGCCCACTGATGTCCAGAATTTAGACATTCTGGAAGCATTCCAGTTGCTATGACAAATTCAGGCTTAACTTCCTGAACATTGTCTCTGCTGGACCATATAAAAACTCCTGCTTTCCTACATGGTGCCATGAATTTAGCTATCAAATTATTATTTATTATTGTCACTTTTAATTTCATGAACACATCCTGGGTACCAAGCATCCCAGTATGCTATGACAACATAATCATCTTCCTTAAGCTGGTCTAGAACGGGCAACTGTTGACATACTGTATTGAGTTCATCTATTCCACTTTCATAGAGTTCATCACTGTCATTCAGATTTCGCTTTCTCTTCTTTGGTGGCGGTTCACTCATCTGGTCAAATATTTCATTGCACACACATTTCTTGTGTTCTTTATGTTTAAGATGCAAGTCTTTTCCACCATGGCATGCACTCTTCCACAATGACTCTTTTTCTGTGGTAGTCATACTGTCATACCACTCTTTCATTCTGAAATGGTTCCTCTTGAGTAGGTGAATGGAGGAGTGGTGGTGTATGGAGGCATTTGGTCTACACTTCTGACTGCTATCCAACTCACCAAAGTGGTGTTCACAACTCACAGCCAAGATTGGTCACTTGCACGAACTGTGTCCTCATCATTGTCTTTGGATCGGCTGCTTCGCTGTACTGCCCACCAGGCAAGAAATCAGAGAGTTGTTTATCAATAGTTCCCACCATTGACTTACACATGGAAGTAATAACCTGATTCAATCTTGATAGATTTTGTCACTTCACAGAAGCGTTGCTCAATTGCAATATCATACACCTCTCCCAACCAATGTTCATCACTTTCAATCAGTTTGGGTTTTTCTGCACAATCTTTTAAATACTTTTGCAAGTTTTGAATGTATATATACAATTCTAAGTATGGCACTTTCCCACTGTAATGAGTTCCCAGTATGGGCCAGTCACTCTAACATACATAAGCCCTAGGGCTAGCAACATAGTCACAATATGGTCAGACTTTAAATCTGCATCTACAGATAGAATTTTTTTGTTCAGTGCATGTACAGTTCTGATGACTGTCTGGACCCAGGCAATGTACTAGAATCTCAGCCGCTGTTTGGAATAAACAGCTGAACCTCTTGTCTTGATAGTTCCCGACTGTCGACTTGATTCCTGGAATACTATATTTGTATCTTTAAATAAAAAAAGAACTCAAGGCAAAAAAATAAAAGATTTGAAAGCAGTTATACCAATTATTCCCAGCATGTCAAGTTTCGTGGTTGCATTTACCCAAAAACTGCAAAATATATAATATATTCAACATTCAAATGACTAAATTAAAAAAAAAAGTTAAAATGCACTGCAACTCCACGTTTTGTGGTACAATTAAGCATAATATGGTCACAGTGGACTGTGGATTAAAGTCTAAAATGAAAACTTTTCTCCAACTCTGATCCGTAAACTAAATACCTTTTTCAGTATACTAGGCTTCCCATCGATTGCGCAATCCAAGGTGGTCACCAGCTGGCCCAAAAGTGTCTGATGTCATCCGGACAACTCACTCAATGATGGTATCCACCTTGGACCAGAATTTAAAGATCGGCAAGCTGTCTCATCCTAATGGGCCATACTGGTCTACCAAAGATTTCTCCAGTACTCTAATGTCATTACATATATATCTATGAAAACCCAACAAGACATGGGCCATACAATGAAAGTTTTTAATTGACTGTTTATCAATGTCATTCTCACAATTTTTTAACATGTCATCCCTCCACTCATTTAAAAGTTTGTTAGCCAGTTTCTCAGTACTAGCATGATCACTCATTGTGAATGCAAGCTTAGCAAGGGAATTAACAATAAAATCCTCATTAGGTTGTTTTTTGAATTATTTGCTTCGTATGTCAGCTATTTCAATGAGGTAATTTTTTTTAACGTCTGTGATGATTTTGGCAGTTTCTCTTGAACATGGGTAAATCCCAGACTGGCAATCTCACCGTTGTCTAATATTACTGCTATGTCAATTATTTTCTGTTTACGCCAGGTAGTCCCATCCTGATTAAGACCCCAGTTTTCACAATTGTCAATTTTTTTCAGCAATGTATGCCTTCGCAATGAAATATCCTTTGTATATTATTGTTTGCACCACTGTGCTATTTGGTAACTCCTTTTTGTCAAACTTTTTTTCAAAAAGTATTTCCGATACAACTTCAATGACAGGTGTCACTTTCTCTGTGGCAACTTCCAGACCTGCCAGCTGGATCACACACAACCTTAGTTTATCACTGTAAGTTCCATCTGTATATTTTTGTTTTGATTTGACTTTCATTTCCCTTAAGTCTTCAATTTTATCCTGTAACTCACACAAAATTAGGTCTTTTTCTGATAACTTAATGAGTCAATGTAGCTAGTTTCAAATTTGTGTCTCTTTTTTTGATGTCATATTTTTATTGTGTTATCATATTTCATTTCAGATATAGACTGTTTCAATAGAGACACTTTGCTTCTGAGCTTACTGTTTGATTTTTGAGCAGTTATTTTTCGAGACTTTTCATTTTCCATTTTTTTTGTGAGCAGCTGATGCTGCTCTTTAAGTTCCTCAAAGTCTTTTCTTAACAATTCTATTTCCTCAATGTGTTTGCGATAGACACCTTCCGCTCTGTGAAGCTCTGATGTTGTATTTTTGTTAAGTCGCTGAAGTTCACAAAAACGATGAATATTGATTTTTGTAATCACTATTAACTCTGTTGGAAAGAGTAGATTGGTTAACTGACTGACACCTATCTTTAAGTAATGTTAGGATGTTGCAAAATTCAGCAAATGTTTGATTATTTTTCTTATAAAAGTCGAAAATTTCAATCAATTCCATATGACAGTCTGTTTCTTTTACAAGATTTTGAAGATATTGTATCAACACTTATGTCTGCTTTTTGGCAGTAAGGACCAGGAAAATCCATACTCTCACATTTCTACATTGAAAATGAACAAAAAAAGTGTTTTAGGTACAGTTAAAAAAAAATATATTTCATCATCTAAAATTGCAGAGCAGTACTTTATCATGGTACGAAACATCGATCGGTAAATCATGTTTTTGTACTCTATTCGTACCACCAATCTTTGCAAGTTGTTTGGTTAAATTTCTTTTACAGAGATTTCATTTTATTATTAAAATGTTTAAACATCATTTACATACAATAATTTGGCATTAATTTGTATTTAGATGCAAGTTTTGAAAAAGAAAAGTAGACTGTAAAATAATTCGAGAGTAAATCTGTCAAATCTACATATATATGTCAACATGAGGATGATCATTTATATGATAAAATTTACGCTATATTTCACAAAATATTTAATAAATAAATAAATAAATACACAAAATAATTACTTACCGAATCAAAACACTCTAACAGTGTACATAAATCACAGCATCTGTCCTGTGATCGCCAATTTTTAACATCGATGTTATGTTTATAACCCACGAAAAAACTATATGGCAATTTCGCCCAAGTGTCTTATGGAGGTCAACTTAGTGAAAGGCACACTTTCGAAATTAAATGCAGGTACTTAAATATTTGTTCTGAAAAACAAATCTGGTATCAAAAGAAAGATCAGAATGTGGATTTTGTAATGGTATATTGAAAATTGAAATATAACGTCTATGAGTTGATAAATATTAGCGAGACTTTAGGGACTATTTTCTCAGCACAGGGTCATCATATGCAAATTTTCAAAACACAATCGGAAACTTCATTCATTCCCCATTCAATTGAAGAATACCTCATTAATATTCATGAGGTTCTAGTGACCTACATTTGCAAATAAAACATACTGGTGTCATCCCACACACACAGGAAATAGCAATTAACTGAGAGCTGACAATTTTGATAACTGATTGATAATTTCATGACCATATGGTTATACAATAAAACATATATATTAATGAAATTTATATATTTTTGTGGATAATTTAAAGAACTTTTAAATAAAGTTTATTTCATAAAAATGTTGTTATCAATATTGATTTTAATACAAATTTAGTGCACACAGTATAAGAAAAAATCTATTCCACCCAGTTTACTGATAAGGAATAAGCACTATCTGGGGTTGCTAACATTACACACATACAAACATACAATTACACAAATACAAACATAAAATTACACACAAACATAAAATTACACACATACAAACATCACATTATACACATACAAACATAAAAGTACACACATACAAACATAAAATTACACACATTCAAACATAACATTACACACATACAAACATACAATTACACACATACAACCATAACATTACTCACATACAAACATAAAATTACACACATACAACCATAACATTACACACATACAAACATGTAATTACACAAATACAAACATAAAATTACACACAAACATAAAATTACACACATACAAACATAAAACTACACACATAAAACATAAACATACACATATACAAACAACTATTCTGAGGATAAACAGTGTCATAATATCATCTGCTTTCTTTAAAAGTAAGAGTATAATTATCTGTTAAAAAGTGACAGAAGATTGAAATTCGGCCACTTAAGTGTTGACTACTTCATAATCTGGTTCTAGTGTCTGAATTTCTTGGTTTCTTATGTTAAGTTTGGTTGGTTTAATTATGTTTCTATCACTTTACTTGCTACAGTTTGCCAAGGAAATGGCGACTAAATGACTTTCCCAAAGGCAAACTGTGGCAGCTAACCTAGGTTGGCCTTGACAAGTATGTTGGGTTACAAGAATGATACCCTACCAACTCAGCTACAGCAGCTCCCCAAAGGAGCACTTACATCTGAAGTGAAGAACTTGGCATTAGCTGGTTCGTATCTCATAGCAACTGTCAACGTGCTGAACACAGTCTTCAACATGGTCAGGATCTCCTGCCGGTTCACTACAAGAGGAAAGTATAAAGCATTTTTAGTGAATGAAAGAAAATGTCCACACAAGATGGCTTTTCATGCCAACATGACATTAAACTGATAGACATGTCTAAAATAAACTGTTAAAGAAATAAAATTTGTAAGTAAATTATGTTTAGCCAAGAATATCTACCCAATCACATTTAATGTTACTAATATAAGGTGTACTACCTCTTGAATCATGCAATTCCTGAAAGACAAAAATGCTATTTTCTCACATCTAAATACCCTATGAAAAATTAATTTTAAAAAAAATTACTTAAAAAGAAGCTTGCATATGGGTAAATTGTATGCATTAAAAGGCTTGAACCTAAAACTATTTTTATTTTATCACTGTCTCCACACAAGTAAGACTGATGTAAACAAGATCTCACCAGGCTTGATTTTTATATTGTGTTACGTATATGTAATTTAATTACTTGTGTGTTAGTTTTAAATTTTTTATTTTATTTTATTTCATTACATGTTATTGTAATTATAACTTTATTCACTGGATTTGACATTTTTCCAGTAAATTCAGTTCAGTTCTTTTTAGCCTGATAAATACGCAGTTCGTAGAAGCATTGTATCTTTTGATGACCTAGATTTCAGGGCCAGTTTAGCTCTGTTGTAAACAAATTTTTTATTTTTTTTTTATTATTGAATCTTATAGTAAGATTCTTTCACTACAATCAAATTGGTCCATGGCATACATGATATTCGACGTGTAATGTTACTGCGCCGCTTGGGAAATAGTGATCACGTGACCCATCACGCGGGTCTGAATTGCGTTTTTAGTTGGGTTTAATACTCAAACCTCATAGTGATTTTAGTCAGTCATAATTCATACCTTCGAGCTCGAAGGTATTATTTTTGTTGTTGCCAGTCTGAATTGAGTTTTTATTTAAAATAATTTATTTTTCCTGGAGACTTTATCTAGTGCTCATCAGAATTCTTGGAAAAAGATATTTACTGAAAATTATTCGGAATTCTAAAGCCAGAATATTATTTTTGGTGATTCAACAAGGAACTGTTGACATGACAACAGGTTATAGAGGATGTCATCGTCTTCCATCTTGGAACTTCGTTGGGATTTGAACTTTGATTCATTTAGAACTTTTTAGTGATAGGCCTTATATTTTTAAATTCTAGGATTAATTTTTGGATTTGATTCATAAACCATAAGTCCTTTTTCATATTTTTACCTTGTTTTCTAGGGAAATAAATTATTTTCTTAAATTTACAAAGCTTCTTTGCTTCACTCTTTTCTTTGTTACTTTTGTACAAGCCTAGACATGTAACAATTGGGCACACAAAAGCCACACAGCAAATCATTTTCATTGTTTTAAAAGTTTCCTCTTGGATATGTCATTCACAAGATGTGTGATTCGTTGATTTTCCCATAAAACTATAGTAATTTGACCAAATCTTTACATTATGGTCTACAGGAATCAAATTTTTGTCTGTGCCCTATAGCAACAGATACACCCAGTGGAAAAGGACCATGATAAAATATACACAAACCCTTTCTTGCCTGTTTTATCAGACAGTTTAGTAGAATTTGTTTGTAATTTTAAGAATGTTGTCTGTTATGTGCCTATGTTTTTACTTACAGAACCAATGTCAGTCACACTGGATTTTAAAAACAGGTATCTGGAGATTACTTAATAAAACTACAATTTGTAATGCATTTTCTCAGACCCGCCACATACTGCTATTGTTGACTTGGAAAATATGCATTTAAACAGTAAAGAACTGAGATCTGAGGCTGAGGCTAACACAGCAAAGACAAACATTATGTACAACTAAGTTTGTAAAGTACACTTAGACCCTAATTACCTCCAGTACAGTTAGAATTGCAGTTCCAAACCCATGGCGCTCAAAGGTTTTTTGCTCATTCTCCCAGCTTTATGTACTCTTTGGGTTTCTTTTGTATTTCACATGGTGATGACACATACTCAAATCAACAAATGATGTCCAATAAACTTAAATGTTGCCCTTCCTTCTTTTCCTTCTCAAGAATCTTAACATTTCTTTTTATACTTATGTACAGTTTGTTTTAACTTTTAAGGAGCTTACTGTCCTGTTCATCTTTGATGTGTTTTCATTCACTGGATGCCATTTCTAGATAATTCTAGATGAGCAACAAGCTTGATTATGTAGTCATTTTAAATGAAAAATATGGGCAGTTTGAAATGCCCAAGGTATTCATGTGAAATTAGACTCCATTGAATCTAATATGAAATCTGGATCTGGACCAAACATGGACAAGACATTATCTGTATTTGGATTGCAATACTTCTGTAATTTTTGCTATTATTCCTTAAGTTTGTAATTTAAGGGTCACCTGAGTAAGACTTGGTAAAATCATAAGGGTTGACAGGCCTGTCTTCTCAGCAGTGATTGTAACATATGTTCCCAAAAACCTGTCATAAATTTGAGCACATAAGTGTCTGAGCAACAAGTCTTGGCTTTCAGAAGTGGAGTTATATGACTGCAATTATTAAAATCTAGGGATGAAAAAAAAAGTAGTTTTATACTAAAATTTGTATAAAAATATTGCATTTTTCCCTATACTGTCAAACCATGTATGCTGCATCAACCTTGAAAAACTAAATGAGGTTGTATGGTCATTATTTATTAGGTGTTGTATCTTGCATCTGTAGCTTGGCACTCTGTTTATGAACTTTTTCTCCTGTTCTTCTATAATTTTCATCCATCTTCTCAAATGTTTGATTTCATCACATGGTGGTTTCTCTCTGCCTTGGGCTCAATCAACCCTGACACATGCACAAGATTAGGTCTAAAAGCTGTACTTGCAGCTTGGTATCAGTGTTACTCAATTTGTACTGATTTTTCAAAGCAATGAAAACCTGATCAAACACAGCTGATATGTACAATGTTTACTGACAGACAACTTTTTAATGGCTTAATTTTATGGTTTTTAATGTACAAAAAAAGTGTAATCCATATACAGGCAAGCATAAGACATAATTATGAGGAAAAAAAGCATAATTACTAGTACGTATGCAAAGGGCGTAACCACCTCCTCTCATGGGCATATAATAAAATCTTTTAAAAAACAGAATGTCTGTACAGAGAGAGAGAGAGAGAGAGAGAGAGAGAGAGACCTTTATCCCAAGGAGATTTTGGTGGATCTGCCAGACATCCCTCCATGGAAACTAGGACAGACATCACATACACAAATCCCCCAACTTTTCTGAACACAGTCCTGGTCTTGTGACTCTCCCGCAACACGTTCAGCAGGGACTGAAAGCAAACAGATAATCTTGCAATAATTTAATGAAACAAACCTGGCTGCTTTACCACTCAGTACCAAGGTAGGAACTAGAAGAATTCAAACAAGAAAGGTAGGCTTTTCTTCCTAAAAATGTATGCCTATCTTCCATTAAATTCTTGTCTTTTATACAGTTTTCAACAATGTTTGCACATTGTAAGATTTACCCTAAGTATTATATTCATCCCTGATCTCTGGAAATTGGAAAACGTAAGATGGTCAGGTATTGTTTAAGGCCTCCTAGTCCATCCAATTAATTGCCAGTCTATCCAATTAATTCATAATCCATCCAATTATCTCCTCCTCCTCATCATCATCATCATCAATCCCTTAACCTAAGAGGTCGTTGGGGCACCACAGTTGAATTTGCAACCAATTCTCTCCATCTTTCCCTGTTCTCTACTACCCTTTGGGAATCTCCAATTCCCATACCTGTCTACTCCTTAATGTTGTCTTCCCACCTCTTTTTCTGTCTGCCTCTTCTTCTGCATCCTCGCACTGTGCCTTGCAAGACTGTTTTTGCCAGTCCAGATGATCATGAGATATGACCGTACCACTTCAGTTTGCGCTTTTTTAGTGGTCAAGAGGTCTTCATAGGATCTGATGGCTTGTTGGATCCTGTTATGGACTTCTTCATTGGTTACATGGTCAATGTATGAGATGCCCAAGTTCTTGCGGTTGCATCTCATTTCAAAGGCTTGAATCCTTTGTAGATCTGATGTGAGCATCCATGTTTCACAAGCATACAGAAAAGATAGATATGACAATTGAGCACATCAGCCTTATTTTAGAACCAAAAGCAATGTTGGTATCTTTCCATATTGGTCTCAACCTTATTATTGCTGCTGTTGTCTGGGCAATCCTGCAAAGTAGTCCTGGTTTGGAGCCCTCATCTGTGATAATTGATCCCAGTACTTAAAGTTGTGACTCTTTCCAACTTCTGTCCACTGACCTTTATTTCTGCACTGATGCCATTGGTGTTGTTTGTCATCAGTTTGGTTTTTTTCGGCACTAATCTCCATACTGTATACTGTGGAGGTTGTGACGAGGCGTTCAACCAAGTCAGCCAGTTCTTTTTCTTCTCCTGCTGAACCATCAATATCATCTGCGAAGCAAAGGTTGGTGATTGTTCATCCACCGATGCTGACATTGCCCTTGTGGTCATCCAATGCATCCTCCATGATCCTTTCCAGGAAAATGTTGAAGAGTGTGGGTGACAGTATACATCCCTGTCTGACTTCAACTGTTGTTCGAAACCAACCTCCTCTGCTGCCACTGTAAAGGACAGCACTGGTGGCTTTGTCATAGAGGTGCTCAACAACCTGCACCAGGTTTGAGCTGATGTTGTACTTCCTCATAGTTGCCCATAAGGCTGCATGCCATACCCTATCAAAGGCCTTTTTGAAATTTATAAAGACGTGGTATAGATTCTGCTGGTGCTGAAGGTATTTCTTGCAAAGGAGTCTGAGATTGAAGATTTGTTCTGTGGTGCTCCTTTCTGCTCGAAAGCCTGCCTGCTCTTCAGCAATAAGTTTCTCTGCTTGAGGCTTTATTCTGCTGAAAATTATCTTCAGCATGACGCTGCTCAGGTGACTGATCAAACTGATGGTTCTGTAGTTTTGGCATAGCTGTAGGTTTCCTTTCTTGGGGAGCACGATGACCAAGGATTGAGTCCATGTGGTGGGCAATTTTCCTATCTGCCATATCTTGTTGCAGATTGTTGTTAAGACTGTGACTATCTCTTCTCCTCCTGCTTGAATGAGCTCTGCTGGTATGTTGTCAATGCCGGCTGACTTTCCTTTCTTTAGTGACCTAATTGCAATTTCCTTCACAAAGAATGGGGTTGTCATCAATTTCTTCTGCCTGCGGGCAATTTAGTACTGCTGGATCTCATTGGGTCTTATGATTGTACAATTCTGAGCAGTATTCTGTCCATCACCTGAGGATCTCTTGATCTTCTGTGAGGCATTTTCCTGATTTGTCTTGGATTGAGGTAGTTTTCCATTGTTTATGGGTTGTGAGATCTTTCACCAGCCGATATGCCATTTTGCTGTCATTTCTACTCAAACTGTCTTCAATTTTGCAGCATTGTCTTTCTATCCAGGATTCCTTTGCCTTTTTTAATGCTTTTCCTGATCATATTGTTTATCTCTCTGTATTTTCTAGCTCCTTCATTATCTCTTTTTCCCGTTTCAAGTTCTCTTCTTTGGTCGCATAGTTCAAGGACATCTGTCGTGACCCAAGGTTTCTTTGTTCAACAATATTTGCCAATGATCTCATTAGCTGTGCTAATCACAGCTGTGTTGAATGTGGTTGTTAAGGACTCTAGGTCGGTGTCTTGGCTGTCCAGGGTTATCAATGGTGAAAATTTACCACCTATCGTTGCTTAGAAGGCTTCTGTGGCTTTTGGATCTTTCAATTTTTCAAGGTCAAATCTGATTCTTGGTTGGTTAGGCTTTTTGATCATTTTCAGGTGGAGGCGAAATGTTGTCATTAATAAATCATGGTCACTTCCAATATCTGCTCCTGGATAACTTCGTGTTCTGGTGATATTCAGCCCTGTGCAGAATCCTTTTTTCACCAAGATGTAGTCAATCTGGTTGTGATGTCCATCTGGACTGTGCCAGGTCCATCTTCTAGATGTTTTGTGAGGGCCGAATGTGTTGGCTAGCACAAGATTGTTGTAGGCAGCAAACTCCAAGAGACTGAGTCCTCTTTCATTTGTTTCTGCATTGCAGAAGGGTCCACAGGTGCTTTGCCAGTTTGTATGTGAATCAAAATCCCACCTTTGCATACCAGTCTTCTTGTGCAAACAGGATATCCTTCTTGGGTGAGTTGTCAATAACATCTTGCAGTTGGTTATACAAATTCTCCAGTTCGTTGTCATCATAGTCAGATGTGGGTGCATAGGCCTGTATGATTGTGATGTTGATGGGAGTCGTCCTCAGGCAGATGGTAATGAGCCTGCTTGAGACTGGGGAGCAACCCATAATGCTGTTCACAATGCCCTTGTGGACAAGAAATCCAATGCCATGACTGTTTGTCCCCTCTTCCACTGAAGTAGAGCTTATGCCCTTCATCTGTTGTTATTTTGCCAAAGTTTTTCCAGCGCACTTCGCAGAGACCAATAATGTTCCAGTTGTACCTCTCCAACTCATGTGTAAGTTCTTTCAACTTTCCCACAGCTCTCAGTGTTCTAACGTTCCATGTATTGATGATGATGTTGTCTCTCACACAGATCTTGGTATCTCCTAGTCCATCCAATTAATTGCCAATCTATCAAATTAACTCACAGTCCATCCAATTATCTCCTAGTCCATCCATTTAACTCAGTCCATCCAATTACCTCTCAGTCCATGTAATTAATTCCTAGTCCATCCTATTTACTCCTATTAACTCCCTGTCATCCAATTACAGATAAGTATTCAATATTCCTGTTCTCAATAAAAAATTTATAAATGCAGCCAATTCTTGAAATATATACACAAATACTAGCTGTCCCTTCAGTCCAGATTGTCAGTATCTTCTCAAAATCCCAACTCCACATCAGTGAGACCATATATAAATTCACTTCACTAGTCATTCATTCAGTGAGTAACTGATTTTCAACATAAAATTTAAAAACAACAAGATGATTTAGCCATATTTAAAAAAAGTAGAAACAAATAGCAATTCAGTGTGGCAGCCATATTGGATGTGTGAGGGGAAATATTTTGTCATTTAGGACCAACTAGATTTGAGGTCAGATCAGCACCATTTTCAATGAGGACTAACAACATAATTAGACTCCTGGTGAAAACTCCAAGTCAATAAGACTTCCATTTAGGAGGACTAGCAATAACAATATTTTCAACATTGGCTGCCATACCTGACGTCATAATAAAACCATTTTCATTTAGTATCAACCATCACAAGCCTTCTGGTGAAAACCCAACACCAATATGACTTTCCATCTAGGATGAGTAGCAGTAAGACATCAGATCAGCACAATTTTCATTTAAAACCAACTAAACCCTATGCTCATATGACTTTCCATTCAAGATGGCTGCTGTAATGAAATACTGGATGTCAGATCTGCACCATTTCAATTAGGACCAACATGACATCAAAAGAAGTGTTACAGTGAAAATCACATATTCATATACATCTAACCATCTATTCAGGAGGTGTAGCAAAAAAACATGATTTTCAAGAAGGATGCTGTGCTGGGCAAATTGGATGTCTGAGCTCAACCATTTTCATTTTGGACAAACCAGACTTTGAGACAAATGTATGTGAAGTTTCATGGCCATGGTCCAAGTAGTTTATGAAGAGTGGTGATAACAAAACTGTGTTGAAAGATGGACATACATAGATGACTGACAATGGAAGACAAATGACAGATGACTGACAACATGCCAACTCAAATACTCATCTAATGCAAGCTGAAATTTGGAGATCATGACTGTGATGGGTGTGTAAGAAGACTGGATAAGAACTACAGGTTCACATTCAGGTTATAAAATCTACAATCTCACAAGAGTTTTGATAAGAGTTACCCCCTAAGCCCTAACCCTAACCCACAAGAACAAGAGCTTTAAATTCCAAAAGCACCACTGTACAGGACAAACACTGTTGCCCTGAGAATATGAGTTTAAAGTTAATTGAATACTTACCTGATCACAATAACATCAGCAATATAAGCCCTACTACCTCCTGAATCCAGCCCTCTCAAAGACAAAATTTTGTCTGTCTATAATATATTAAGGGCAATAACTCTTGCCCATTACACCGGCTTGCCACCTACAGATTGCACTAATTTAAAGCGGAGCAGAACGTCTTGTAAACAGATACTCACATTGCAAGGAGGTTGGGAGAGTACTAAAGTAATGTGATTAATCTAGGAGAAACTAAAAACTTTTGCTTTCTCCTTCAAATATGTTCCCTGATCACATTAACATTAGAAAAATAGGTAATAGGCGGAGGGAATGATGAGACAGAGGGAATGCCTAAACACAGGTAACCTCTGAGAGGAGAATTCCTAATTCCTATTCGAAAGTTAACCTACTACACTAGAAGCGATGTGGATTACATTTAGAAAGAAGATATAAATAGATCTTTTTACCACATAAAAGTTTCAGGTGAATCCAGAAAAAGCTGTATTCATCCATAGGCTGTGCTGATGTAAACTGGGTCTGGTAGCACTTGTGTAACTGAGACTGGGCCTACCAGATCCAGAGTGTGTTTATTGTGGAGTTTCGATGATCAAAATTCGAGAAGGCTGTCTGTGCAAGCATGCCAACTGACCGCCTTGACAATATCTTTGATAGAAACAATAGTCAAAGGCAAAGCTTGTGGAGATTGCTCGTATTTTGTGAGCAGAGAACTTCATGACATCACTCTAAGTCAGAGTACACAGTTCGTGTTACCTGTGTCAGCTTGAGGGATTATGCCCTCTTTGTCATGAAGTTGTATATATTCATTATTTATTTATTATTTGGATTAAATACATGAACTCAAGTTTTGTTTTTTGTTTACAGCATTACCTGAGGGTGGTTTATGTATATCATTTATTATTTTGAAATAGTGAGTTCAGTTCATCCCATGCTGCACAAGCAAAGTGCTTATGATTGGAAAACTGATATACCTAGAGCGCACAGGCAGTGTATGGCTACATGGCCTGTGTATAAATTACCTCTCTGTAAAGTAAAACATCACATTACAAGGAGTCTTGTCAGTGAGCAGTCTACTATAATGATGTGTGATCTCCAGCTGTTGAGTATGTGAGTTAAATATTATTTTCTTATTTATATTATAGGATACAATTGTTTACTGTCACATTTATCTTGTATTTTAGGTAATTCTGACTCGTGTTGTATAATGCCATGTTATAGTCGGTTTTCTAGTTTACCTGTATGGAACTTAACAGAACGATTATATTCACAATAATGTTGCATTTGTTAAGGAACAGAAGGTGTTAGGCTAAATACTATAAGATTCTTGTCAGATACAGGTTCACTTCTGAACCTGATTATCACCTTGCACAGTAGTCCCGAGAATATAATTTGTATAAAATCAACTAAAGTTTACAGTACATGACATCATTACGTGCTGTTATACATGACCGTGTCATCTGTACTGCATGGATTCGAATATTATATTTTCAGCAGACTGAGAGTTGACTGATTGATAACTGATGACTGCTTGGTGATTGATTAAATGGTGACTGGTGAATGCTGAGTGTAGCACTGAAGGAGTGAAGGAGGGACAGAGTGACAGTTACGCTGTATCTCCATATATACACCGTATTGTAGGTATTGTTTAGCCGTGGTGCTAATTTGGATTGTGTTATACCCAGTGTGCTGCTGTCAGTGGGTGATGTTGGCCGGAAGAAGATAAAGGTCATCACATGGTGAAGAACCAAGGCTTCTGGACTAATGGGTCTGCATAGAACAAGAGATTCTATGGATCTTTAGGCAGACCAGGAGGGGCACACCATTAGTGGTGGTTCCTCAACCATTTGACAGACTGTTGGGGCTAAGACGGCATTTTGAATTTGTGTTCGACTCTGCAAGATATATGTCACAATACTTCATATCATATTTCACTATTTGAGTGAAAACTCATCAATCATATTTCACTATTTGAGTGAAAACTAATCATATTTCTCTATTTGAGTGAAAAGGTGTCATATTTCATTATATGAGTGAACTATATCATTTTCGTGAGGAAATTGTCAATGTTTATGAATTATCATTTTTCCATTGTCTGGGTGGAATCACTTTGAATCATTAATCATTGTATCTTTTTACTACTTTTTACTATCAGTACCCATTTCATTTAAATCACAATATTATCTGGTTCGTGCATATTTTGTTAAATATGCAATATTTGGATTTTGTGGGTGCACGAATCAAACAGTCTTTCTCATTGAATCATCCATCAATAAACATTGTATTTTTGTCACCATCAAAGGTGTTCCTCGTTATAATCTGACCCCAACCCGGTTGTCCTGTTACACTCTTTACCAGGTTTAACTGGATGAAAGCAGCAATTTTCAAATCTCATGAATTGGCTCAGTACACTGCAGATAAAGTCTAAGCACAATTACCAGATCCTGTTTGAAAGCCTCTTGGGATATATAAATACAGAAGAGTGGACATATGATGCCTTTTTGACTGCCCACTGATAGCAATTTGTTCTTGGCAATGAAAGCAGGTTGTGTAAAAAGGACCACCAAGCCATATGATCAAAACTGAAGGTAGGTGGGGTCAACAAAGAGGGCATGTAATTTACTGACTGCATGCTGAAGCTAACACTATCAGGAAATAGGTTGTGTATGAAAGGAGCTTCAGCAAGGTCCTGGATAAAGGCGCAAAATTGTTTTAATTCAGCCAAGTCAGAACCCAGGAAAGATTACACACAGGAAATAAAATAAGTGATTTTGGCCTTTGTAAGTCAAACTTTGACAATAAATCAGAGAGATCTTTGTTATTACCAAGATCCTCCCTGCAATGATGATGAAACATGTCCAAAATCATAGAATGGCAGCCCTTAATAATAATTGGAGCCAACTTTTTCTTCTCGAACAGACAAAGAACGAAGTCAGCTACTTCTGGGATAGGCACAAAAAGGGATAATGTTGTAAATTTGCACCAGTCCCTGAAAATAAGCCACCAGTCCCTGAAAATAAGCCACTTCCCTTCATAGGCTTTTAAAAAGGAGGACCTTCTAGCTCTTGCAATTCTTTCTACAACTGAAGAGTTGAATTGTTTTGCTGCAAGGCTGCCTAGAATTAGACAGAAATTCTTCCCCCATAGTGTTGAAATTCTTGGCTAGGACATAAGAAGATAGAATGACTGGAAAAGTTGGCCAGAACAAATCAACTTTGTCGTCACCTGCTGTACCGAACATACACTTCAGCATCATTGTTATGTTCCGAAACAACAAATGAATAAAGAAAGAAAAAAATGACAATACTAATAGTTAACATTAACAATATCAGATGCCCACTATGCTTGGGGATACTCAAATACTTCATTACTCATATATTTCAATTATCCCCATCGTTTCTTGTTCATAGAATTTTTCCTTAGTATGGTCAACCATGTAGTATCTAACCAATTAGCTGCATGTATTTGCCGATGTACACTCTGTACAGGCAATGCATGGATCATATGAATCCATGCTGGCTTTGAATTCTTTGCACTTCATATACTTCACTGACGTTGTTATGTTCTGAAATGACAAAGGAATAAAGAAAACAAAACAATAATAATAAAAACAGTTAACAATGTTAACCATGTCAGAGCCACCCAATTTGCTAGGAGGGTGTTAAATAGTGTGTGCAAACATGAACTACAAACATTTTTTTTATTACAATGTAGGTCAAGAAAATTCACATAAATATGGTCAAAATTTAAATTATAAATTATATCACCTGTAAAACAAGATGTGACAAGTCTGAAAATAATTTAATCCTCCATGGATAGATGAATATGATACAAAATCCAATTGGTTTTTTGGAAGGCAAAGTGAAATACATCTGTCCAGTTCACAGTGAAAGTTTTAAACTAGTGCCACCTGTAGGCAACAAGAGGAGTAATGGGCAAAAGTAATTGCCCTCTGTCTATATATTACAGACAGAAAGACAAATTTTTGTCTTTGGGAGAGCTGGATTCAGGAGGTAGTAGGGCTTATATTTCTAACGTTAATGTAATCAGGGAACATAATCAAAGAAGAAATAGTGTTACCAAACACTCATATGCTCAAATATAATCTGTTTAAGGGCCCAACAGAAATCAACCATCAGGACCATCCTGAAGTGTGTGTGTGTGTGTGTGTGTGTGTGTGTATGTGTGTGTGAGAGAGATTTGGATTTTTCACTCAGCTGTAACAATATTTCTGCCATACTGCTAGGATGTCTGCAGTGTGGCAGTTTATAGTGATGACTAGCACTGGGGAATCATGCCACAGACATGTAGCATGATGTCACGCCCAGTCACATTATCCTGACACCAGGCCGACCAGCCCTAACACTAACCTCTTAATGCTGGGCACCTAGCAAGGCAGCTGTTAGCACCACCATCCTGATGTACCAATACCAACTCGAAGCCAACACAGAATCATCACATTAGCCAGTGAAAATGCCCAATCATTGACAGCAGCATCAGGCATGAAACATTCAAAACAACTTGAACATCTAATCCTGGCTCAATGTTGCCTAACTGACTAAAGAAGGTTGACAAAAAAAGAAGAATAACAATAATTGCAAATGGTTACTTTATTACAATTACAAATGAATATTATATAACATGATAAAATATCTGTCTGATCGTACCTAATTAAGAGAGAATATTATATAGAATGATAAATTACATGAAACAGCTACACAAGGACACAGCAACTGTTACCTTGTGAATATGAGTTTTAAGTTCCAAGGAACACAACTGTACAGAGCAAACAATCTTACCTTGAGAATATGAGTTTTAAGTTCCAATGCAGTAACATCTGCTGTGTGCATGAGGCCAAGCAGCGTCCCCATGTCATCATCTCCACCAGGTGTTAGTATCAGCTGCTGTACAATGTTGAGGGCAGACTGACGACATTCTGGGTACACAATCATATTGTGTGAGCATCTCGCACCACCGCATTCTCGAAACACCACTGTCGAAAGGGTTTTTAAAAACATAGCTTAGCTATGGCAAATGTCAGAGTATCATTTTGATAAACAACTTCATCAAAACTTTGTTGATTTAATCGTTTGATATATTAATTACTACACAAAAACGATCCTGCATTTGATTATTTGGAAAGCTCTAATGCCAAATATATTAGGTCTAACCAACAGATGACAAGCCTGTAACAATAACAACCAAAAGATTAGAATTAATGGGCTACAATCCTAATCCAGTAAAACCTGTCTTGAGATACTGCAACTTCTGCCAACAAATAAAATTCTTTCAAGACAAGTTGTCTCTCATAACAGACTTGTACAAAAAGACCAGTTTCCAATGTCAAAGTTCAGCACTAGTTATGAAGGAAAAAAACCACAATCGCTATTCTTTTATCGTAGTTCTTGTTAAAATACTGCATGCATTAATCTGAAAACAAAATTATATAACAATTAAGATATACTTCTATCATTAAATATGATTAATTATTTGTATTAGCATATGAAACCATTTTCCAATTTACTCCTTGTCCTTTATAACACCCTGAATTTGTTTTGCCAACATTCTGCTAGTGGATGCCTCTTTTTTACTTCTTTCAATTATATTAATTCTTTCCTCCAGTGTTAGAATTTATCTATTTTCAAAGAGGGTTCTGATATTAAGGTGCTAGGTGTTAATGTTATCAGTGCTCAGTTGTAATAATGATAGCAATGACAGTTTTCATCAGGCTTTATGGAAATAATACTTATGCATGTACGCTGTATATTACCAATGAATGCTATAAACAGGCATAATAAACATATCCAGAAACAGAATTATTTGTCCCGAGACAAAAGTCAATGGCTTAATTCACAGATGACAGAGAGATTAACTCTATAAACAAAGGGTTTAACCAGCCACACCAACCTGAACACAATGGTTTGGTGTTTCAGATGTAATCAATTGAAACAATGCAACAAACATAACACTTTAGGGCTGTTCCAGTAAAACATAATCCTCCCCGGGGACGGCACTTCAAAAAAACTTCTGTAGGAGGATGTGTTTCAAACTATTTTGATTCTGACAGTGGAAGGCTGATTAGGAAAATCACTTCTGTTGTGGGTTGTGTTAACAAAATGAGAAATCGCTGGTGGGGTTGTCAGAAAAAAACGAATATATATTTTAAATCGCATTTAACCCCCTCCTAGCGGTCTAACGTGAATAAAACACTGGGTCAGAAAATCATGCCAGTACACGCGAGTGTACCTAATTTGTATGAATTCGCGTACTTTTAAAATAGTGATATGCGTTCCGCAAATTACGTTAACGTCGCAGATATAAAACGAGCTTCGCAATTTTTATTCAGCTTTTAACTTTCAAAGTGCATTTCGCGACATAATTCGCACTGCCAGTAGCAATATCACAGCGTTTGATGTGACATCCAGATTCAGGAAGGCAAACGTTAAAATAGCTGGATACTTCGGTTCGACATGAATAGCTGTTAAACTAAATCTGATTGGTTCGTTGGGCCCTGGAACATGCATTTCATGGTAGTTTTAACCTTACTTTCATCATGAAGTTTTACAAATGCATGTTTCAAATAAGGGCCACACAGGAAACCAAAATGGCTGAGTTTCAGTCGGCAAATACTGGCTGGTGATAGCTATGATGACAATGAATTTCATGTATATCAGTCTGTTGGACATTGGGAAAATGTCACTGGAAATACCAGTGTGTGAATTTGAGCCCAAAATTGATCCTGAGTGCGAGTCCGATGTACGTGTTGGAAGGACATTATGCCAGTTATATTTATTCAAGATACCCATGTCTGAACAAGCAGACTATGGGAATATTGGACATAAAACCCTAATACAGCATTATGGAAGAGAAAAAAATCAGGCATAAGAGGCAGCAAAGCACTGATTCAAGGAAGTGAATCTTTGGCAGAGTTCATGTTAGTGAAAACTTTTCTTTTTGGAAGAGAGATATCAGAGAGAATACCCATGGGGCCATACCTGTGAGATGCTGAAAATTGCACAACCATAAAGAACAATAACTTGTTCAAGCTAGTTATGCATATGCGTTTCAGACAGCAGACAATGAAAGGAGTTCTCAGCACAGAATATTATTTGTACACAGAGGAGGAGGCTCATATTAAATTCAGAAACAATCAACTGATTAATGCTCACTCATAGGGATCATCAGAGAATCCCCATACAACATAATTACCTAGGTGTGTGCAGATCTCTAGTTGGCAGAACCACTGTGGCAACAAAAGAATAACGAGACTAACTTTCATATCATCCAGATGTATTACCAAATGAAGTACATGCTCTCTATGTGCAAAAATTGAATGACATTAAACATAAGAAACTGACTGAAATGTGTAAACTCAAAGCAAGATGGATAACATTTGTCCTGTTTGTGTGTGGTTATTCCTATGTATATTTTGAGGATGTTGATATTTTCTGCAGACCTTTTGGCACTTAGTTCCAAGCCATCATTTGGTATCTGTATTACATATTGGATTACTACTATCTAGTACACAACATTTTGAAGCAGTGTCATTAACTAATGATGAAATTGATGAAAAAATTCTTGATGTCATTCTGATATATGGATTCTTTACTACACTACTAATCTGTTCATCCTGATTCTTTTTTACCATCTCCTTTAGTTTTACTGGTACCAATACTTTTAATAAAATTGTAACTTCTATTTTCTTACAATCTAAATATTTGTGATCATGTATTATTGTCAAAAGGTAAAATGTGTTTAGTTTTGTTGTAAAATTAAAACTATTAATTAGCAAGGGACTAAAATAAAAAGTGGGTCAACTTCATGTGTGCAAAAATTATTACCATATTACAGAGTGTTGTTAGAAACAAGAGAATAGTTGTACGAGATGTATTTTGCAAAGTTATTGAAGCAGCACTCGTATTGTAACCACATATTCCATTTAGATAATACTATCATTATTTCTGCATATTCATATCAGTTTTTCCCAAGTGGTATTAATTTCCTGATCTGATGTTGTTTGTTTCTTGTGCAATTTTTACATATCAAGAATTCTCAGTATCATTAAAAAAACAATGTAATCTGCACCAAACTGAGTTGTTTGAGAAGAAATTCATTTTTTAACCCAAAAATCACTGAAGCTATGAGTTCTGGTATTAAAGTCTCGCATTAAATAACATTTAAAGTTGCCATGATAGTAATTTAGAATGCAACTGTTCTAATTTCACCTTTGGTATATTCAGATCTTGAATGTGATGGAGGAACATGGCTCCAAAATAAACACATCAATTTTAGAACCTGTTCATTAACTATGAATCAAGTATATAATAGAGTCCAACTGAATTTTTAGAAAAAGTTTAATTCTTCTGACAACATTGCAATTAGCTGTCAAATATGGAGTAAGCCTATGGTCTTTCTGCCATCCCAACCAAGACCCCACCACAACCACGTGACCATGCTCAATGACATCACAGTAATAATCGCTATACAACTAGAGATGGCATCTCTTTGAGTATTTTGATTTCAGTAGAGCCTTAACAGAGTGGAACAATAAGAAAGAGTGACAGTTTTTTAAGTGTTAGAGAGATATTTAACAATGGCTATTCCTCCAGCCACCACTTCCTCACTGGAGATCACACACACACAAAACTTAGATTAAATCCTGAAATCCTGGCAGCATCCCTGCAGGGGAGATAACCTGACCATTTTATTTGATTTTATTGGTCTCTGGTTATCCCATGGTATTTCTGTTACTTGAACATTATCTTACAGTGTGTCCAGTCAGCATGGTCGAAAAAGTCATACAACCGTTGAGAGTTGTCAAAGGACTCACATTGTTGTTGTTGTTGTTCGTCCATCGAGTTGACGAAGACCACTCTCATCATCCGAGGGTTAGAGGGGCTGGTTCTGTTCTGTGCATGCGCAGGTAGCTGATGAGGCCAATCCTTGCACGGAAGGTTTGGTTGCAGAACGGACAAGGGATGAGTGGGACATCTCCAGGAGAGTTGATGGCACGTGCTTTTCTGGCTTGCCTCTTCAGCTCTGCAGCTGCTGCCCTGTTAGATTCGCACAACTTGGACCCTTTGTGCATGTAGGACCTCCAAGTGACTCGATCGCTGGCTGTTTGCTCCCATGAAACAGGGTTTATGTTGAACGCTTTCAATGCAGCTTTCAGCTTCTCTTTGAAGCATTTCTTCTGACCTCCATGGGATCGCTGTCCTTGCTGTAGCTCGCCACAGAAGAGTCTCTTAGGCAGCCGATGGTCTGGCATGCATACAACATGTCCCGCCCAGCATAGCTGGGACTGCATCAGGATGGTGTGGATGCTGGGGAGACCTTCTTGGGCGAGTACCTCGGTGTCTGGAACCTTATCCTGCCACTTGATGTTGATGATTTTCCTGAGACTTGTGGTGTGAAAGTGGTTCAGCTTCCTGGCATGGCATTGATACACCGTCCACATTTTGCATGCATAAAGTAGTGTGGGGAGCACAACTGCCCTGTAGACCTTTAGTTTGGTCTGGATGCTGATGCCTCTTCTATTCCAGATGTTGGCATACAATCTGCCGAAGGTTGCGCTGGCTCTGGCAATGCGGACGTTCACCTCGTCGATATGCAGGCATGAGTCCAGGAAAATGGAGAGACATCTGAGCCATTCCCAGTAACAAATGGCTTCAAGGAGGGTTGTGTTCTGGCACCAACACTGTTCAGTCTATTGTTCTCCACCATGCTGACTAATGCTTTCAGAGACGGAGATGTTGGGAGTTGGCATCAGGTACCGTACAGATGGAAAACTGTTCAACCCCAGGAGGCTTCAAGAGAAAACCAAGGTTATGACAGACACCATCAGGGAGTTCTTATTTGCTGATGACTGCGCCGTCAATGCTGGCTCAGAAGTCGACCTGCAACGCAGCATTGACAAGTTCTCCAACTCCTGCACAAGCTTTGGTCTCACCATCAGTACAAAGAAGACTGAAGTCCTGCATCTGCTGGCCCCTGGAAAGCAATATGTTGAGCCCAACATCACCGTCAACAGCCAAAAACTCAACATTGTGAACCGCTTCACCTACCTTGGCAGCACACTGTCACAGAGCATCACCACTGATGATGAGGACTCACATTACTACAGATACAAAAGAATGAGAACCATACTATAAATCAGTGAAGATAAAATAGAGTATACATGGTTTGACTGTCCCTGATTGGTTGATAATGAAAGTAAGATTTTAGTAAAAAGAATCTTTTGAGAGTTTGTCTTACTTGTAACTGAAAAAAGTCTGGGACATTGTTTTATTAACATAATTTCCATCCCTTTACAGACTTGAGTTTGGAAGACTCATTACTGAAATCAGCACCTGACTCTTTGGTGTAGTATTGAAAGCACACATTTCAAATTTGTGTAGATCCAGAAAATGGTGCAGCTGTTATGGTTTTCTTTTCACAAAAGCTGTCGTCATAGGTGTGTCTATACTGATACAAATTTGATCATGAGCACTCGAAATTTTCAGTTAATGAATTTTAATATCATGGTGTTTGTACAGGTTTACAATGGGAACTGAATTAGTACAGCGAGTCTTGAACTCTTGAGTTTTGTGCAGAAACATGGAATCTAAGCAGAATACATCCAGAAATGTAGAGGTTTTCTATCTTGGATTTAGTCTCCCGATTGCATTTCACATTGATATGCATATTCAAAAACAATTAGTATAGTAGTAGGAAAAGTGACAAATTTAGATACGTATCATAAACATGACAAACAGTATGTGGGGGGACAAGATCATAAGAACAGGCTGGAATGGAGAAGTATAATAACAACAATAATGAGCAGAAGGCTGCCTCTTTTTTAATGTATGTAACATTATTTTCTCAGCTTCAGTAAGAAATTGCATCAAAGGGAAGACAATAAAGGATGTACAGTTAAATAAACCATGTGAATTTAGCTACTCAAATCGATTTTAACCTTCTGGTTATATCTGTTCTGGTCTGTTTCTGTCCATTCTGGTGATTATGTCCACTGAATCAGTATGGTTGGAAACAAATTTGGCAGATTTAAAGATTGAAAAATCTTTTGGCAGATTATGATTATACACTGTACTTCTGCCTAAGAGATGTGAATAATTTCATTTTTTGGTTTGTTGATTCTGGTTGTTGCTCAGTTAAAATGCATCACTGAAAAACACTGATGCATTCTCATACTTTGTTACAAATATTTATTACAGATGCACATCTCCAGATATCAGTGAATATAGCTTGAATAAGTTATAACAGTTCTGGCTGGAACAATGGACATTGTTAGAGAAACTTTAAGTGAGCTAAAATGTAAACTTTTCGGCAGTGTGTGATGCAGGATTGCTCAAGACTTCATCCCATATGCTCACCACGAAAAATCCATTTGTACCAACTGATGATGACTTTTAGGTAACGGTCAGAAAGGCATAATTGACAATATTCAAAGGTCTACAAAAATTACTGGAGTCAAACTTTATAAATTTAGATAGCTGTGGCAAAAGTGATGGACTAGTACCTTTGCTGCTGTTGCCACAGTTGATTAGTTGGTTGATTTAGTTTGGTTTGGTTGTTTTTGCAGGGGGGGGGGGCTTAACAGTATATTAGGTGGAGGAAGAACCCCGAAAGACCACCAACCCAAATTGGTTGATCTGTGACAAATACTCACTCTGTGAGATGTGCAAGTGATCTGTAAAAGCAAGCACCTTAGTACACTAGGGCACATGGAGCCTCTGTTGATTTGATGTTTATCTCCAACAGCCGAAGTCATTTAGACATGAGATCTCCGGTTTCAGTAGATCATTATGGCCTTTGCACAATTTTCAGATCATGAGAATCTATATAAGGCAGCCAGTTTTACTGCTGAAGAAAATCCAAGTACTTTTGAGACACCAAATACCACTTATGTAGAACCACTGACCTTCCACAAGTAACTGGCAACATTTTCATTTACACACTGGAGGCAAGTAATCACATGACAAGCATCTTGTACCACTCTGCCATGGAAGCCCATCAGATCTGAATCACAGGCATCTTATACTCTGCCATGAAAGCCCCTCAGACCATAAGTATAAGTCTCATATGAAAGACTAGAAGTGGGAGAAAGAACCTGTGACAACTGGATTAAAAGTGCAGAATGTTACTGCTAGGCCATCAGTGATGATGATGATGCTGTTGACAATACAATTAACTGCAGCGACATTGATTTTACAAGTACACTGGGAAAAAATGATTCCTTGACTTTCATCCATTTTTAAAAATCTAATTTATGACATAAAAATGTTTGACTTGCTGTATTTCATTTTTTTTAAACTTTATATTAGTCTTGCAACAAGGCATAAAAATAAGACGTTGGTAACTGAAATATGTGTTCTTACAAGAAATGATATAGTGTAAAAGTAGGCAGAAATAAAGGACATTGCTTTCACAGGCATTAATGATTTTTTCTGACAAATCATGTATTATAAGTTTACCAAAACATTTATTGAAAAAATTAATAACAAGGGAATCAGCGCATCTGACCACACATTTAAAGCAATACAAGATTTAACTATTATTCAAATCAAAAGCTGCATGCCTGAGAACAAAGAAAAATAGCAAAACATTGTGATCACTTTAGTAAACACACAGTTTAGTAAGGATACAAATTCATGATTTCTGTATTAGAATAGAAATCCCTAATATAAAATCTATATTCATGGACATTAAATTATTAGGTATTAAGGAACTGATCAATGACATCTACAAATAATAAGCCACCAAGAAAATTTGTGATTTCACAGTATCAGAGACATACATGGCTGACAAACAAACAAAAGGACAAAAGACTGATTATAATGAATGAATACAAATAAAAATATGCAGTAGATTATATGATCTATAAGAATTCAGTAGATTACCTCCAGCCAGCTGTCATTTAAATCGCTTCTGTCCCCAACCCAATATTAAAATCGCTTCTGCCACCCACTAACCCATAGCCGGAAATTATGTAAAAAAAACATATGCTTCTGTAGGGCAGTGTTTTTTTATTAAAACATATCTGATGGTGGATCTTAATTTTTTTAAATTTCTTCTGTTGTGGGTTGGTTGAATATGAAAGTGCCTTCCCCCTGGGGGGTATATGTTTTACTGGAACAGCCCTTAACAATATCAATCAAATCTGAGAAACAGTTCTCACTTGATAGTATAATAGACAAAGACCTCATCCCCATGTAATACAGATTAACTCCAAAGACAAACAATGTATGTGACCACTATCTTGACTTTGGCACTACAAAGGCAGTTCGCGACAAGTACTTTAGCCTGATTTACAGTCTATAACAAATTACACTAAATGCTTGACCTGCCAAATTTGCAAATTAGTAGCCAGACTGCTTCTTTTCTTTTTCTGTGTGTTTTGATGAGAGTATTCTTTACTTGTCAAATGGTCATAGTTACAAAAGGATTACATAAAGGTCACTATTGTTTGTCTCTGTTCTTGCAATATGGTCGTTCATAGTGTTAGTACAATCTGCATGTATTTTGGTCTGGTTTACAATCTACAATATTTTACCTATATATATGACCTACATCATTTCAAAAAACGGCAGGCCCTAACAAGCCTTTTTTATTAAACAGTCAAAGCTGTCATACTTACAAAGATTGAGAAAAGTACTGTGGTGTTTATCTGTTTTTGCAATTTGGTCATTCATAACAGTGTCAAAATGCATATTTGGCCAAACATCATGGTTACTGATTACATTCAGCAGGTGGTCATTCACAACAGCATGTTTATATAATAAATTCAATCCATGCATAAATGGTTGCTCATAGGTGAAGCCACTCAAGACAGGCTTTACTGTACACAGAATATCCTACATTTGTGGCATCAAGAAATCATATTTGGGCATGTTTCTAACTGTTTTAGAAAGAACGATTAAAAAGACAAATTTTAAATTAATCAGGTTGCACATTACCTCCTCAGCTGCAAAGAATTCATGGTTCAATTCTATCAGCATGAATGAATACTTAAGCCACTGTACCTGTTTCCTTTAGATATTTATCTATCCAAGTCAGTACAATAAGCCTGTATTACCTGCGTTCTGGTTACTGGAGCTAAGAAGAAGAGCCAGCGCCTCCATAACAAGAAATCCCAAGGCCCTCTGGTCTGTCGTGAGCTTCTCCACTGAAACCAATTAAGTCACCAAAAAGTCTTAATGATCTTTCATTTTAGAAACTTATCTGAGGTAGGCATTTAGACACAAAAAATTTAGTATTCTGAGAATAAATACTGATTCGAAAAGTTGCCTATCAGAAGTCTGCCTATTGATAAAAAATTTTTACTGTTCTAAGAAAAATTGTCCATTAAGCAAAAATGCAAGGCATTAGGAAGGTGTTTTGGAGACAAGAAATTGCACATGATCTAATACTAAACTGAATGCTGGAATACAATAAACTGTTTTGTGCCAAACAAAATATTACCACTGATCAAAATAAAGTTAAGTCTAATCCATATCTATATTTTTCTAATACAGATCTACCCTTGTCAGTGATCTTTTGTGACTTCTTCAAGGTAGCATTGGAAGAGTCCTCTACTCATCAGCCATTATGGTCTTTACAGAATCTTAATACAAGGACCCAAAACTCGTTAATTACTTTCAAGAATATTAACAAACTCTATTCAAACCTGTTAAACATTATTAGCAGGAAGGTCAGGGCTTAAATTTTGATCCCACGACTGAAGTATTGCTGCAAAATGTGAGATCTTTATCTCATGTTCAAAATGTTAAGCATGCATGTTATCAAATGGTTCACCTTGGCTTCATAATTATTTATCCAAAGTATGAACAAAATCAACTGAGTGCTCTGAAGAAATGTAAGCAAATGAAAAATCTTAACTTGGCAAATCCTTAATGTATATTTTCTATGCCTGAGACCTTGACCCTAAAGTCAAAGGGGTGTGCAAGTGTGTCAGAGAATGAAATGTGCTAGCTCCATAACTATTCATTTTATGAATTAACCTTGACCCCCAATCACAAGATGCAAGTGTGTATTGCAGAATTAACTGTCATAGCTTCATGATCATGAACATGATGTGAATGTATCAAGGAATTTAGAAAACCTACATATGACAACTTTAACAAACTGTTAGTGCTGCCACTACCTCCAGACAGGTTGCTGCTGTGTCATGCTTCCCACTAATGTGGGCTCAACAATAATTTACAGTTCCAAAAATGTTCTGTATCACATAACTAAAATGTCTGAACATGTAAATCTGACATAGCAATAACTCATGAGACCACCAAACTGTATGACATATAGCCATTAAGCACAAAGACCTACAGTTAATTTTCAACAGTGGTTGTATAGCACTCGGTGTACTTGTGTTCAAAGTCCAATGAGAACCTTTTTCAGGAAACTTTAGATAAGGTTACTTCCAGAATCTTAATTGTAACGATATATATTTTTATATATACCTTTAGATCTCTAGCTCCATGGAGTTATTTCATGTCCCTTGATGAATTTGAGTGCAAAGTTATTGATAAGTGACTGACATACATATTATATGAGATAAGGCCAAACTACATTAACTTCCACTAATAACTACCAAGATTTACCCAATCAGCTTGTACAAATGTAACCTTGAATTTTTCTATCTCTCAGTCTCTAGCGACGTCCCTTGCTCTCCCATATGTGGAAATCTCATGCTGATTACATCAGAGATCTCACTAAGTATTGCTGTTTATTAGATATGAACAAGAAGTAGCTAATACTTATATGATAATCACCAAAATGTTATGAGGGCCAAACACATGGAATTTGGCTTCAATGTCCACAGACCTATTGTTAAATAAAGGATCCATTAATTTCAGAATACTTAGAAAACAATAGTCTCTACCTAAGAACTCAGTAATGTTGTCATACAGCAATGTAGCCCAAACAACAAGCTTGCATCTTAGGGAAGCTAGTCACAACCTGTAATGTAGCCATAATTTTTTTTAAGTATGGGAGGTTCACCACACATTCCTCCAGAGAGTGGGGTTTTCAGATGGGACAATGCTAAATGATAGCTGATGGGTGACATATTATTATAAGGTATATGCATACCTAATTTAAAATAAGCATATGATGACTTGATATCACTTCTCTGACAACAAATATATAAGGTATGTGTGTATGTGTGTGTGATTTGGATTTTTAACATAGTTTTAACAATTTTTCAGTTGTACTGCTACAATGTCTGCAGTGTGGCAGTTTATATTGCTGTCTAGCGTTGAGGCATCATGCCACAGACATGCATCATCATGTCCCACCCAGTGACATTATCCTGTCACCAAGCTGACAAGTCCTAACACTAACCTCTTAATGCTGAGTGCCTAATGAGGCAACTGTTAATACCATTTCTACAAGTCTTTGGTAAAACTCGGCCATGGTTCAAACCCATGACCTCCCTCATCTGAGCTGGACACTCAAACCACTTAGGCCACTAGAGCGGTCTATAAGGCATCTGCATAACTAATTTAGTTTGCTGCAAGTGTAAAAATTCTTCCAAGCTTCTTATTATTTCACTTCTTCAAAGCCTTTGAAAAATGGAAATCATCTATATGATCCCTTTGTATCTGAACAGACATCAGTTTATTCACTGTTTCTGATGTTCACATTATTTTTTTTCTGATTCCATATGTCATGACAAAGTTAATGCTCGAAAATTTGTGCAACCATTTTTATTAGTAAATGGATTATCTTTCTTATATTCTCAATACAAAACATAACAGCCCTCCTTTTGGTCTTTCCTTAACCATTTGTAGGTATTCTGTAACTTGCCTTGGAATTTCGATTCCTTGTAACTCTTTTTCTCAGCCTCTGGTTCCCTTTCAAAGTGCCCTGTGGAAGAGGTGCTGGATATTTCTGTGTCACTGGTCTGTGCGATATCTTCAGTTTGCATTGGAACATGAGCTTTCCAACTGCTCTATAGTACTGACCATAGCAGACAATCATACGATAAAGAAATCAGTTAACTTCCACTTTGACATTCATACTTGCTAAGCTCTAAAAATTTTTGCTATGGCTGATCAATGGACCAGTTTGTTATATCTACTAGGAGACAATTAAATCAAAACCCCTGGATAGTTTCTACCCCTGCAGTAGATCTCAATCATACAGATGCTTGTATTCAAACACTAAATCTACCTTACTAAAGCTTGGTTGAGATCACCAGCAAAATAGATGATTAAGACTTAATTTGACAAACCCTTATGTTGCATTTTTGTGTTTACAAAATAGACAGTCATGGGGTACAAGGAATTATGTGAACCGTAATTAATTTGTATGACCTTTCCCCCACTGGTTTTGAGAAGTTGCATGACCCGAGATCATTGTTATGAGAAACACATAATCTCATGGCCTGGAAGCATCTCTGAAGTAGCCCATAAAACAAATTCTGTTTTAAGGAAGCCAGTTTATTCTTAGCCACCCAACAATATTATTGCATATACAAAAAACTCCCCTACATCTGCCTTAGGTCAGCTAGTATATTTCAAAATCTCCCACAATGTTGCCAATACAGCAAACATACACCCCATTCCACCACCCGCCTTAGGGAAGCTATCCTTTTAGTAACTACTCTGCAATGTTACCCATTATCCATTACTCACCTTCATCTGCCTTAGGTTAGCAATTCTCTTCCCAACCAGGCAGACATGTGTCCAATACAACAAACTTACCCCCATCTACTTTGTTTAGCTAGTCTCTTCCCAAACAACCCTGCAATATATGCTCATATAATTGCCCCTGATCTGACTTAGAGCAGTTAATCTCTTCCAAACCACACAGTAATGTTCTCCATACAACAAACTTACCTCCATCTACTCTGTTCAGATAGTCTCTTCCAAACAACCCTGCAATATCTGCTAATATAATTGCCCCTGATCTGCCTTAGGGCATTTAATCTCTTCCAAACCAAAAAGCAATGCTCCCCATACAACAAACTTACCTCCATCTACCTGTGGCTCCTTAAGCAGTGCAGCAAAACGGTGTAGGCATGTAACCAGTACTTCCAGCATACCAACTTCACGAAACACATCTTTAAACACATAGTGGTACTGTAGAATTTTCAGTAAGCTTTTCAAACAGAGTATACTACTTGCCACAGAGCTGAAAAAAAGAAAAAATGCAATATGAAGATAGCAATGTCTTCACCTATGTTGCAAAAACCTCAACCCAGGATCAAAATTCTTTCTGGTCTTGATTTTTTTTCCTTCTTTAATACCCTAATTGTTTTCCAGTAAACCACACCAAATTTTGATCCCAAAATTCAGTCAAAAACTTTAAAAAGCTCAATAAAACCCAAACTCACTTTAAACCTGAAAATGTATTTTAACTGCCAATTCCCTAAATAGGATGGACCAGATTAAGTAAGGCTACAAAATACTGTAGTAATCTAATTGGAAACAATAACCAACAATATGTCCCGAGGGCAAGCAAGGTTAAAACAATGCATGAGAATTAATACAGAGGAGTTGACAATTGGCTCAACATAAGTCTTTGCAACGTAAGAAAGAGACAGTATTTAAGGTAAATTATTAATTACTAGTAGTTAAGGTAAATTATTAATTACTAAACACTTGTAGATAAAGCTAGTTATGAAAGATCGTGATTATCTGCTTACTATCAAATTGTCATCAATGCTATTCATTTCTATAAATGATCAAGGGAAAAGTTTGAGGGTTTTTTTTAATGAAATACTCTGGCTTTAAAATAAACAGGCTGTAATAACCAGGTCTGAGACTGAAAACACTCTGGCTTTAACAACCAGGCCTGAGACTGGAAATACTCTGGCTTTAAAAACCAGGCCTGAGACCGCACTTTGATGCTCTGGTGATTGAAACTGAGAAAACACTATTTTAAAAGCCAGATTCAATCAACTGACTTTCAATGGTGGCATCATTACATACATGTACACCACTCTCTTGATAACTCGCGCCCTGATAACTCACAAACCCACTTATAACACAGGGTCAGGCGTGGATCCCATTTTTTTAAAACCAGAAAACAAAAAAAAAATTGATCCCTATTTCTTGAACTTGAAGAAAATCGCAATCAAAATTGGGAACTGAACCAATGATACATTGCTCATTTTATGGTCGAAAACAGTAGATATGACCTGAAAATTTTAATCAACATTTTGAAATTATCAACTTTTAATAAGAAATCATATAATCGGTTACATTTTCTGTCCAAACGAGATTCTTAGTGCATTGTAATTAAAGATATTCAAGAAAATTTTGATCAAAGAAAATATCACTTACGCCTAGTGTAGGCAGTACATTACTATTTAAATGCCAATTAATTAATGTTTATTAAGTGAAATTTGTGTTTTAATTCTATCTTTTAGTTCTTCTTAAGTGTAATCATCATAAATGCAATGTATGTTTAAACGTAAAATGTGTCAATCTACCGTAACAGCTATGTATGCAAGCGTTTCTCTGAGAACACTAATTAAGTGCCAACCATGTTTTGATAACTGACTTGCGAAGTATTTGTTGTATTGATGCACTGAATTAAAAGCTGGCCTTCTTTGTATTATCACATTAATTATGTCTTTTGAATCAAATAAAGGAGGTGGAATAAAAAAAAAAAAATTAAAAGGCATGCAAATCCTACATACTTAAAATCTAGCTGCCTCGGTCATATGTCGGGTGAACTCACTTCAGTTGATCAATCGAACACTGTTATAAATGTTATTGTGTACGTAACACAAACTACCTTAAATTAACCAAATCATTCATAACTGAGATCAAAGACAGCAAGGCAACCAAGCGAAACGAATACTTCATAAAATAAAGAGCTTGCTTTCACAGATACGGACAATTGTGGTGCAAGCGAGTTTCAGAGAATTCCTAAACTGGCACTTAAGAGATTTCCTCAGGATGATAAGAAGTTTCACTATTAATTTCAGTGAAATCATGACATCAATATTGTATTAATTGAACAATACAAAAATTGAGTTTCGACGTAGGCAATTGTCTCACTAAATAAATATTGCTAGTTTTTCAAAAAAGGAATCTTGTTTGGTGCCGTATCAACAGTTAGTCTAGTTCCCTGCTACTTTGACTCCCGACTTTGCAGTACACGACTATATACCACTCCGGGAACCAAACTAATCAACAAACAAAAAGCAGTGATGTAATACACAGATGTTTTCGTGTACACAGGATGGTTGTTGAAACCAGTTGGAACCATCTTTTACATGTTGGACATTTTGAAAATAAATGTAATTTATACGGAATAACGAACAACTTCATTAGAAAAAGCACGTTATTAACAACTATTATCGACGTGATGTAAAGAGAGGATTCAGTCATTAAACAGCCTAGCTATCTACCCCCCCACACGGTTTTCTCGAAGTATAAGTGGATTTTTGTCAATTTTTGGAGATCCCTCTGTAATGCCCTTGCTTATAGTGTGGTCTATGTTTGTGGACCCTGTTGTGTGCTAGCTATCGAGGGAGAGGTGTATTTAAACAGTTCATATGTCAAGATGTCAGAACTAACAGCTAAGCATCATAGGATTGAACTACCCATCCAGGATAGAATTAGTCTGATTAGAGTATGAATGTGTCAATACATACAATGAAGAAACTAAGAAAAAAATTTGGAACATGAACATCTACTCTTTTAGATGTTTAAAAGAAAACAGAATTCGACAAGAAAGAATTTGAAAACAACAGTGACGCATGCATAGCTTAAATGAACATTGTAAATAAACCCTTCTGTTGGACGATATCCATCAGAATTCAGAAGCTTAGTCAGAGACAACACCTGTTACAATCAAGACGTGGTTTGATGTTGCTGGCTTCTGTATCAATGTGCACAATGATAACATCAACAAGGATGAGGACTGGCTCATGAATTACAACTGGACACTGACCCCGTGTGTCCGTATAATTTTGACAATGATGTTACAGCTGGCTCATGAATTACAACTGGACATTGACTCCGAGTGTCTGTATTAATTTGACCATATGTTACTGTTGAGAATTCTGACAACTAGGAGAGTGAACTTGTTTTGCAGTTTTGTGAAAGTGATCAGGCTGATGATGAAAGCTATGAACATCACAATGAGAATATATGTTCTGTGCTACCTGACAGTTCTACGGGCCAAACAAGTCTCCTGATAAAAGTCAGATTCTCCTGCTTTTTAGCTCCATCTCAGTTCTGAAGGTGTCTCTTATATTCTTCAGCAATTAAATGATTTTCAATTTAGCTGCTGTGGTGGCCATATCGATGTCAGATTTGCAGTATTTTCACTTAGAACCAAGTATACATCATTAGATTTCTTTTGGTGAAACCTGATGTCAATATGACTATCCATTTAAGGGTAGTAGTGGCAAGATTTTCAAGATGGCCATCATGACAGACATAGTCTTGGCACAATTTTCATTTAAGACCAACAAAGTATTATAAGAAGTCTGTTAGTGAAAACCTCATCCTGATATGGCCATCAATCTGGGAGAAGTAGAAAATAAATTATTTTCAACATGACCATTAACAGCTGCCATACTGACCACAGATTGCTTCATTTTTATTTAGGACCAACTAGACATGATAAGAACATTTCTGAAGAAAATCCCATGTCAAAATAACTTTCCATTTTAAAGAGGACTAGAGATAAGAAAATTTTCATGATGGTCACTAGAGTGGCCATACTGGATATCAGATTGGCACAATTTTCATTTAGGACATCTTAACTGGTCTTATAGTGAAAACTCTATGCTGAAAATGATAACAATATTTTAAAAATGAATGCCATGGTGGCCAAACAGGATAATAGGTTGGCACCATTTCCATTTAGGACTAAGAACTCTTTTGGTGAAGATACAACATGTCCAGATGTCTTGGAGAAGCAGTGACAAGATTTTCAAGTTGGCCACTAGTTATCATATTGGCGGTAAAATTGGCACCTTTTTCATTTATGACCAACTAGGCATCACAAGAAGTCTTTTGGTAAAAACTCAATATTGATAAGACCTTTTCATTCAGGAACAATAGTAAAGCAAGCTTTTCAAGATGGCCACTGTGGTGTTATATTTGATGCAGAAACATCATAAGTCTTGAACTGAAAATATGATGTTGATATGACCATCCATCCAGAAGTAGTGATAAGATTTCACGATGGCTCTTGTAATGGCTATAATTATAGATGTCAGATCTGCAGCATTTTCATCTTTTTGATTAACTGCACATCATAAAAACACTAAACTTGAAAATCCAATGTTGAGACATGTATGACCATCCTTTCAAGCAGCAATAAGATATTTAAGATGGCTGTTCTACCTCCAATACTGGATGTGTGAGCAGCACCATTTTCATTTAGGGCCAACTAAACCATGGGTGAATGTGATACCTTTTCATCTATCAACATATGATACACCACTCCCTCGATAACTCGCACCCTGATAACTCGCGAACCCGCTTATGATGCGGGGTCAGGTGTAGATCCCATTTCTTAAACCAGAAAATACCCCAAAAATTGATCCCTATTTTTGAACTTGAAGAAAATCGTGATCAAAATTAGTAACGGAAACTTTGATATATCGCTCGTTTTATCGTCGAAAACGGTAGATAGGACCTGAAATTTTAATCAAGATTATGAAATATCAAATTTAAAAATAAGTCATACAATTTTTTTACATTTTCTTTCCAAACGGTAGTACACCACAATTAATGATATGTAAGGAAATTTCAATCGATGAAAATGTCACTTACCCAGAGTGGAGGAAGTACTTTAATAAATAAATACCAATTAAATTATTTTTTTAATCAATTGAAATTTATGTTCTAGTTCTATCTTTTAGTTCCTTTTAAGTGTAATCATCATAAATACAACATGTCCTCTTGTAATTAAACGTAACACATGCCAATCTACCGTAACAGCTATGTCCGCGAGCATTTCTCTGAGAACCTAATTAGGTGCCGACCGTGTTTTGATAACTGATTTGCCGAAACATTTGTTGTTTTGTTGCACTGAATTAAAAGCTGGCCTCCTTTGTGTTATTACGTTAATTATGTCTTTTGAATCAAATAAAGGAGCTGGAATAAAAGAAAAGTTAAAAGGCATGAAAATCCTACAAATTTCAAATCTAGCGGCCCCGGTCGTATGTCGGGTGAACTCACTTCACTTGATCAATCACTGTTATAAATGTTATTGTGTATGTAACATAAACTACCTTAAATTAACCGACTCACTGGCAAATGTGATCAAAGATAACCAAGCGAAATGAATACTTCGTAAAATAAAAAGCTTGGTTTCACAGATACGGACCATTGTGGGCAAGCGAGTTTCAGAGAATTTTTGAACTGGCACTTAGAGATATCCTCAAGGATGATAAGAACTTTCATTATTACTTCCAATGAAATTATGACATCAATCCTGTGCTAACTGAACAATACAAAAATTGAGATTCGACATAGACGATTGTAACAAGAAATAAATTTCACGTGTTTTTGAAGAAAAGGGATCTTGCTTGGTGGTGCATCGACAGTTAGTCTAGTTTCCCGCTCTTTTTACTCCCGATTTTGTATGATACCATTAAATACCACTCCCGGAACCAGACTTATCAAGAACACAAAAAGCAGTGACATAATACACAGATGTTTTGCGTACACGTTATGGTTGTTGAAACCAGTGGAACGATCTTTCACATGTTGGACATTTTGAAAATAAATGTTATTTAAACAGAATAACAAACAACTTTATAAGAAAAAGCGCGTTATTAACAATTATTATCGATGTGACTGTAAAATGAGCATTCGGACATTAAACGGCCTAGTTCCCTACCCCCCCACTCCACTGTTTTCTCGATATCTAAGTGAATTTTTTCAACTTTTGGAGGTCCATCAGTAACTCGTGCCCTTGCTTATAGCGCAGTCTATGTTTGTGGACCCCGTTGTGCGCGAGTTATCAAGGGAGAGGTGTATTAAACAAAGGGAAAGTGTGCAATGTGTGAAAAAGGGATTAAAATGAACAAGAGTACTGCAAATGGCACATTATATGCCTGCCCTTTCTTAATAGTCTTCTAATGTACACAGATGATAACTAAAGCCAGGAACCATTTGTCTTTGTTTAGTCACAGTGACTGTGAACAAACTTTTGATACCAAATCAACAGACTTCTTTCTTTAACATTGGCCTCTTCAGTCACCTGCACACCTACAGACCAATCATTCCCATCAAACACTAGATGATTAAAGTTGTCCTCATCTACTCAGTGGACAAACTCTCTCTCTCTCACACACACACACACATATATATAGAATTCTATGAAGCTTCATGAGTAACAATAAGCCATTAAACCCACATACATAAAATTCTAAACAGCTTCATGAGAACAAAAGCAATTAAATCCCTCACATACATAGAATTCTAATAAGCTTCTTGAGTAACAAAATTAAATCCCATACATACATACATACATACATACATAGAAGTTTATCAAGATTCATGTTCAACAAAGAAAATTTGCTTACTGTTGTGACTTGATGAGCAGACTAATGCTTATGAGTTCTTTACAAGGAACAAAATTCAGATCAAACACTATGAACTCCAGCAGGTCAAAGAATTTCTCCTAAAAAAAAAAAAAATGATATTAATCAGTAGAAACACTATGTAAGAAGACATTGCTAATGCATTTTTATTTTCATACCAGAAATGTGGAAAGAGCATAAAATGCCATCTGTGAAATTAAGGTTTAAGTCATTGTGGTGGGGTATTTGTAAAATTGTTTCTGTAAGGATCATGACTTTTCAACACTTTAAATGTCTCTGGTGTAGTATTCAATATATACTGACAGAAAAAAGTTAGGTTCAATATTATTTTACAATACAACAAAATTAAATCATATATGGCATCTACTAAAGATGTATATGGTGCAAGAGCTTTTAAATTTAGCAACAATACCAAAAAAGTAATTTCTGGATGGAATGAAATCCCTTAAAAGTAGGCCCGAGTCCCCCATATCATCTACCTCTAAATTATTCAGAACGATTTAAGTAATATCTGAAAATATTAACTCAAAGTGATCTTTTCAGTGGTTGTGAGAGTTTTAAGTTTGAAGGACTGGTCCATATCAAAATATTCTCAATGACCACAACAAATTTCAGCAGTTTCCATGACTTGGGTTCATGCGACTTCACAAAAACCAACATTGTGAATCACTATTGTTCTAACATTGTCAAGTGTGAAGTTTTCATACATTGTGAATCACTATTGTTCTAACATTGTCAAGTGCGAAGTTTTCATACATTGTGAATCACTATTGTTCTAACACTGTCGAGTGTGAAGTTTTCATACATTGTGAATCGCTATTGCTCTAACATTGTAAAGTGTGAAGTTTTTGTACACTGTTTTCTGAAGGAGACATAAGTCTGGTGGACATAGCAGTAGGAGTATGTAATTGCTGCATTAACATCACAAAAAGTTTAATATCATCAATTACCAATTTCTTCATCAGCTGAACCTCAAAAATATAATGCATTAAATCATTAAATTCATTTGCAAATAAGAGAGTGAGAGAGAAAGAGAGAGTGTTTGTTAAGACTGCTCTTGACTGAAGACATATAAATCTGTACTCATATTTTCACAATATATGTAATTTACCTCTAAACAATATATAAACAATACCTTATATTGGGTGAAAAGTTTCATATGCAGCTGCTGCTAAAAAAAGAGAATGTGATCAATATCTTTAAGGAAAACATTCTGTTCATAACCATGCCTTTGGGTAATTGTTCTTTTTGCAAGCATATCTGTTTAAAGTAGCTGTACACATACTAAGGTCCCATTACTGGTGAAGATGGTTCTAGTTACATGTATATCAATATATTTACCTACATGAGTATTATGAAGAAAAAAACTTATATTTAAGTCATAGAAAGTGTACAGCATTCAGGTCTACCTTTAAACCTAGTGGGAAAATAAATCTTGAAGTGCCTTGATATTTCCAGCAGTCTTCTGTCACACCTACCTGAATGTCAAGAGCTTTAAGGTGAATTTTTTCAGCAAACTGTGAGAGGGTATGCTGGGGTTCCAGGATGAAGTAGTTTGCATTGTCCTGGTGGTATATACTGCTTATCACATCCAATATGGTATTGCACAGTTGACTTGTAGTTGCCTGCAATATTCACAGCAATATCGTTGGTCCAACACTGAATTATAGTCACAAACTAACAGAAAAAAGCAAAACCAACAAGTTTTGTAAAACTTAACAAACAATTTAATTATCATGTTTATTATAAATGAAAATGTAAGAGGAAATTACAGTATTATGAAGTGAATTCAAACTCATCCTTATAAAGGTCTATGAAAGTCCTAAATGAATGAAAAGTTCCTTATAAATTTCAAAACCAGAAATGTATTGGTCCTCCAAGAACCATAATGTTGTCAAGATGGTGTTGTCCAGAATAATTTATAACTGTTCCAGAATAATATTGTAGTCCAAATAATGAGTACTTTTTAGTTCCAATGAACAGTTCAAACAGATGTTTTTCCTCTTGAATAATATCTAAGTACAACATAAAACATGTCTGCAGAAATACAATAGAAATACAAGAAATGTGAATGACTCAGAAACTGGAATGAAATTGATTGCTCAGTTATCTCTTTATGTACAATTTCTATTGCGACTGTATTTCTCAATAGACCCCAAGTGACAGAATACACTACTCATTTTGCGTCGAACCCACCTATGCTTGTGACCTAACCCAACCAATGGGGAATTACTGAATTCTTCTAAAAACATTGAAACCCATTCACCCACTGAGAAAATCAGCCAAAGGTGCCATTTAAGTCTTATTATTATGATTATTATTAATAATTGTCAACACATATGTAAGCAACTATTTATAGATCCTATGCGATATTATGCACTTAACAGATTCAAGTCATGTAGGCAAAACTGAGATATTCTGTACACATTACAGCCATGAATAAAAATTGTAAAAATCATGTACCAGGAGTTACAAAAATATAGATATACATAACACCATATACTCACTTTGCATAAGGTTTGATTTTTAGAATTATTCACCAAACAATTTTCACGTAGTTTTGTGATGGGATAAATAGTTCTGTCAAGGATGAAGTAGTTTTTCCAAGCTGCTTCTAGGGCAGTAAAAATTTTGTTTGAAGTTACTCAGGACAAGTAATACAACAGTAATAACAGTCAAACTGTCAAATCAATATTTTCTTAACAGAAGCAACAATAAATGTTTTACATATTGTATTACTAGTCTATGGTCTTAAACTAAGTAACAGATAAGTGCCAAAACCAACTTTTGGAAAATTCAACAAGTTTTAATCTTGAACCTGGGTTTTTCTTAACAAGTATGCAAGTGTTTATACCAAAACATACTTATGAATTAGATAGTTCAATTGCATGGTGCATCAATGTGGTATTCTGGGAGGATCTTTGACAGGAATAGCATATATGGATCATTCCTGTTATGTCCTATTACAGTGGAATACTGCATTTTCATGAATGGCATCATAGCATCATAAATTTCATGTTCACCAAATGAATGAAAGTATCATAAATTCATTTTCATCAAATGAATGAAACAGTGTCATAAATTTCATGTTCACCAAATGAATGAAAGTATCATAAATTCATGTTCATCAAATGAATGAAACAGTGTCATAAATTCATGTTCATCAAATGAATGAGGCCGTGTCATAAATTCATGTTCATCAAATGAATGAGGCAGTGTCATAAATTCATGTTCATCAAATGAATGAAACAGTGTCATAAATTCATGTTCATCAAATGAATGAAACAGTGTCAAATGTTCATGTTCATCAAATGAATGAGGCAGTGTCATAAATTTCATGGTCATCAAATGAATGAAATTGTATCATAAATTTCATATTTATTAGATTAACAATGCACAATGATCATGATTTTATTTGAATTATGTGAATGACATGTTATCATAACCTTCCATGTTTTTGTCAAGAGTACAATTCCCTAAATTATTTGTGTGACTAACATAGGCTCAAAATTTCATTATATAAGCAGAACAGTTTCATACATCAAACTGAACAGGACAAGTTCGTATATAATACGCTAATAGAGTAATATTTTAATACATAATTATGTTATATATATATATATATATAGAGAGAGAGAGAGAGAGAGAGAGAGAGAGAGAGAGAGAGAGAGAGAGAAAGTGAGGGAGAGAAAGAGAGAGATTACTGCTTAAATTAAATTTTGTTCTTGACAAAAATGTTATTGGTTAGGTGATGTCAAAATTGCCCATGTCGAAGTAGGTCCAAATTCATTGCCATGCTTATTTACATTGTAAATAAATATAACATCATTTTCATTATTGGCCTTTGCCTCTTCACTAATTGAAAAATCATTTGGTCTGTCTTTGTGACACACTGAATTACAAGTTTGATATTCTATTTTTGTGACACACCTTGAATTACAAGTTTGATATTATATTTTTGTGACACCCTGAATTACAAGTTTGATATTCTAGTTTTGTGACACATTGAATTACAAGTTTGATGGTCTATTTTTGTGACACCTTGAATTACAAGTATGATAGTATTTTTGTGACACCTTGAATTTCAAGTCTGATAGTCTAGCTTTGTGACACATTGAATTACAAGTTTGATATTCTGTCTTTGTGACACCCTAATTTCAAGTCTGATATTCTGCCTATGTGACACCTTGAATTAAAAGTTTGATATTCTGTCTTTACTTGAATTATAAGTTTGATATTCTGTCTTTGTATGAATTACAAGTCTGATATTCTGTCTTTGTTTGACTGACAAATTTGATATTCTATCTCTGTGACACCCTGAATTACATGTCTAAAAGTCTATTTTTGTGATACCTTGAATTACAAGTTTGACAGTCTAGCTTTGTGACACACTGAATTACAAGTCTGATATTCTAATTCTGTGACACCTTAAATTACAAGTTTGATAGTCTATTTTTATGACACCTTGAATTACAAGTTTGATAATTTTAGCTTTGTGACACATCCAATTACAACTTTGATATTCCATTTTTGTGACATCTTGAATTACAAGTTTGACAGTCTATTTTTGTGACACCCTGAATCACAAGTCTGATTGTCTATTTTTGTGACACCTTGAATTACAAGTTTGATAGTCTATTTTTGTGACACACTGAATTACAAGTTTGATAGTCTATTTTTGTGACACGTTGAATTACAAATTTGATAGTCTAGCTTTGTGACACCCTGAATTACAAGTTTGACAGTCTATTTTTGTGACACTTTATTACAAGTTTAGTGTTCTAACAATTAAGCTACCATGACAGAGCCATTGTTTATACAAAACACACCAAAGACAAAATGAGTAAAAGAAGAAACCCGTGAAAGAAGATAATCTGCCTAATAACACTGAACTTTCTTGTTTTAACATTAAAAGGAAGAGACTCTTCACACTTTTAAACAGTATGTGTGATCTAGGGATTCACTTACCTTCAGAAAAACTGACTGGAGCACTTGAAATGCCTGTACATTTCTAACACTGACACCTGGAACATACCATTTAAATATTATTTTTTTTTTTTATTTTCTATTGAGGAATCATTCAAGAGAAAAAGCCTAGGTCTGCCTACATCTTCACCATAAAAACTTGGAATCTGTCCAAACAACACAAATGCCCTGCCATCCCCTTTCTGTATAAATGTGCACATGAAACTGACATAAATGGAAAACTTAATCAGTCTCTAATGTCTGAAATATCAATCCCAGTGACCTAATTCTGGTTTGGTGGCATTATAATCACCAAGACAACATCCATAACAATGGTAACTTCTGTGAACAATAATGTCTTAGAAATGTCTTAGAAATTAACATAAATGCAAATCATAACCCAAACCAAAGAAATATAAGTTATAACAACTTTTTTTGGTAGAGCCTTTTGTTAACTTATGAAGATGCATCCACACACAAACCTGCATGCATCTGTCACCAATAATACCTGCAATTTGATTTAAATTTAACCAATGTCAGTGCAGCACAAAATATGAGTCGACCTGTCCTACTGTTGAACTACAGAATAGCATGGTATTCACAAAAACACATTATACACAATAGCATGGTACTCTCCAAAACAAATCATAAAGAACATCATGGTACTCACCAAAACACATCATACAGAATAGCATGGTAATCTCCAAAACACATCATACAGAATAGCATGGTACTCACCAAAATACATCTTCATACAGAACATCATGGCACTCATCAAAACACATCATACAGAATAGCATGGTAATCTCCAAAATAGATTATACAGAATAGCATGGTACTCACCAAAATACATCTTCATACAGAACATCATGGTACTCATCAAAACACATCATGCAGAATAGCATGGCATTCACCAAGAAACAAATCATACACAATAGCATGGTACTCTCCAAAACAAATCATACAGAATAGCATGGTACTCACCAAAACACATCTTCATACAGAATAGCATGGTACATGTACTAATCAAAACATATCTATTTATAGAGTTGCATGGCAATGACCAAAAGATTACATACAGAACTGCATAGTACTCCTGCATGGTAATGACCAAAAGATTACATACAGAACTGCATAGTACTCCTGCATGGTAATGACCAAAAGATTACATACCGAACCGCATGGTACTCACCAAAACACATCTAAATTATGGAGTTGCATGGTAAAGACGAAAAGATTACATACAGAACCGCACAGTACTCTCCAAAACACATCTATTTATAGAGTTGCATGGTAATGACCAAAAGATTACATACAGAACCGCATGGTACTCACCAAAATACATGTACATTATAGAGCTGTACAGGAATACAGGAATGAGACCTGTCTTGCTTGAGAAACTGATCTAAATGTAAAAAGTGTAACCAAGGTTGTTGGACTGACATTCGGACAGACATGGGTAAAAACATATACCTCTTCCACACTTGTGGCAGGGCATTCAAAAGGTTAAATTACAACATAAATGAATTTAACATTTGTGGCGGGGCATTCAAAAAGTGTAATTACAACATGAATGAACTTCACATTTGTGGCTAGGCATTCAAATAAAAAGTTTAATTACAACATGAATGAACTTTACATTTGTGGCAGGCATTTAAAAAAAGTGTAATTACAACATGAATGAATTGCAACAACAATCCTTCTATGGAAAATATAGAATCCCTTCTTAAATCCATCAATTCAACTACTGAAAGAAATGTAATTGAAAGAAATGTAATTTTTTGCAAAACCAAAAAAATTTATGCAGTTTCTTCTGGAATATCATAAAATAACAGGTTTCACAGATCTCTTATAAACTGATTTTACTGTATTTTAAATAAGATATTAGCAATTATCATAATCTCATTTCATTTGGCTGATAAATGTTAGTGCAATTAACATAATTTCATTTCATTTGGCTGGTAAATGTTAGTGTAATTAATCCCATTTTATTTGGCTAATAAATGTCAGTGCAATTAACATACTCTCATATCATTTGGCTGATAAATGTCAGTGCAATGAACATAATCTCATTTCATCTGGCTAATAAATGTCAGTGCAATTAACATAATCTCATTTCATTTGGCTAATAAATGTCAGTGCAATTAACATAATCTCATTTCATTTGGCTGGTAAATGTCAGTGCAATTAACATAGTCTCATTTCATTTGGCTGGTAAATGTTAGTGTAATTAATCCCATTTCATTTGGCTAATAAATGTCAGTGCAATTAATCTCATTTCATTTGGCTGATAAATGTCAGTGCAATTAACATACTCTCATATCATTTGGCTGATAAATGTCAGTGCAATTAATCTCATTTAGCTGATAAATGTCAGTGCAATTAACATAATCTCATTTCATTTGGTTGATAAATGTCAGTGCAATTAATCTCATTTCATTTGGCTGATAAATGTCAGTGCAATTAACATACTCTCATATCATTTGGCTGATAAATGTCAGTGCAATTAACATAATCTCATTTCATTTGGCTGATAAATGTCAGTGCAATTAATCTCATTTCTTGGCTGATAAATGTCAGTGCAATTAACATAATCTCATTTCATTTGGTTGATAAATGTCAGTGCAATTAATTTCATTTCATATAGCTGATAAACGTCAGTGCAATTAATCTCATTTCATTTGGCTGATAAATGTCAGTGCAATTAACATACTCTCATATCATTTGGCTGATAAATGTCAGTGCAATTAATCTCATTTCATTTAGCTGATAAATGTCAGTGCAATTAACATAATCTCATTTCATTTGGTTGATAAATGCCAGTGCAATTAATCTCATTTCATCTGGCTGATAAATGTCAGTACAATTAATCTCATTTCATTTGGTTGATAAATGTCAGTGCAATTAATCTCATTTCATCTGGCTGATAAATGTCAGTACAATTAATCTCATTTCATCTGGCTGATAAATGTCAGTACAATTAATCTCATTTCATCTGGCTGATAAATGTTAGTGCAGTGCACTTTAATTATCTAAATAGGTCACTACCTTGCTTTCTTGCTATTGCTCTAAGTTATAATTTGGTTTGATTTGGTTACCATAATTAGGTAATAAATATTATTATAAGTGATTAACACAGCAACACAACTAGTTTAGTAAGTGTTAAGACAACTGGAGTGAAGTGATTTTCCAAGAACACACCATGGTAGGTGACCCAGGCTGACCAAATGGTAGGATTCATACCTGAACCCATTTGGTCACAAGTCCACCACACTGATCAGTGAACCACCATGCTTCCTTGCTTGGAGTTATAAAATAACAAGACCAAGCAGCATTGCTTGAATATTGGAAAAGAAATAGTAGGTTAAACATGACCAAAAATATTTACATACAATTTTTAATTACCAACACTGTTTGTAGACTATAAGCTATAATACAAGCATTTACAACTACCTTATTCCTGATTTTCAAAAAAAAAATTCTCCCAGATTTTGAGCCAGAGTCAGACACAACTCTCAAAAGATTCCTGGTAAACATTAATACAACTGACAAGATACACATCTAGAAAGATTAAACTTCATAAATACTGTACATAGGGCAAACACCTGGTTCAAATCTGCTAATAGCCTAATGCAAGAATAACTGGCCAAGAAATGTGTGTCAGTAGGATGCCTTCAGTTGAAATTTCTTAGTAGCCATATTTGATGGCAGATCATCATTTCTACAGACTTAAAAGGGCTTCATACCATTATGTTTTCTGTCAAGTCTGGTCAAAGTATATTCAACAGTTCTGAAAAAGTAATTTCCAGGTTTTCTACTTTTAGTACTGATGACCATAAGTGATGGCAGATCAGTGTCAGTTTAAAATTTTTTAAAGCTCTCTATATCAGGATGTTTTCAGATAAAATTGGTCAAATTCTATTAAGCAGTTTCTGAATTTAAGGGGTTTTATTTCTATTTTTCATAATGGGGATCATATCTGATGGCAGATCTGCAGCATCTGTACAAATTATGAATGGTCTTCATGCCAGGATACTTTCTGTCAAGACTAGTCAAATTATATTCAGTGGTTTGGAGAAAAGTTATTTAAAGAATTATTTTAGTAACAGTGGCTTCTCAATATTAGCAATGATGGCCATATCTGAAGACAAATTGGCATCATTTGTACAAGCTTGCTAGGTTCCACTGCCAGGTTGCTTTTTCTTAAACAACTTGCCCCAAAATTTTAAACAAGTTAGGACACCAATGCCTGGATGTGTACATAAACCCTCCTCAATTTAAAATCATATTTAATGAATCAGGAAATACTATGAATCCACTGATTTTTATGGGAATGAATTTGCATGGTTTCATACATAGATATCAATTTCCATGGTTTTGCAAACAAATGACTTCATCACTGGTATCAGGGATATTCTGTTGTTTGCATTAAAGGATGATTGTTCAATGGGTCTTTATTTGTCACATGAATCAACAATGACATTTACTAAAATTAGTACCTGCTGAAAAATATTCATGGCAACTCATTTCACTGTCTGTTTAAGACTGTCAAAATGATTTCACGTAAGAAACAAAATTAGTCAGTTTGCAGTCTAACAAGATAATGATTAGGTGCAAACATTTCAAATACAATTTCTTAGAAAAGTCTTAGATAAAGAAGCAGTAAGTAGGGCATGTATAGCAAAGCTGTATGTAGGGCGTGTACAGAAAAGAAATATGTACAGCATGTATAGAAAAACAGTATGTAGGGCATGTATAGAAAAGCAGTATGTATGGCATGTATAGAAAAGCAGTATGTAAGGCATGTAGAGAAAAACTGTATGTAGGGCATGTATAGAAAATTAACTAGATAGGCATTAGTTTTGGATCAGAAGCTGGAAAACAACTAAAATCATGCATGCAGAGAAAAGGAGAAGCATAGGTAACTTTACTACTCATAAATCTTTTGAGATAGCACATTTATCCTTGAACCATGTTTAATATATTCTGTGAGTTTGACTGTCAGTACAGACAGAACTACATGAAGAAAAAAACACTGAACACTGTACATGTCAGTACTTCCACTGAGCCCAGTACCTTTCTAAGGAGTCTGCCATTACCCATCAGAATATGCACTGATCAATGCAAAGTCATACAGGTCATGTACGCATGAGGTACTGACTATTTCAGCTAAAGGAGTCTTGGCAAGATTATTATATAACAATTCCAGTCAATACTTCAGCATGTGGACATTTTTTGACAATACCAAGCTTGTATAAACCAGACTGAATGTTGCATCGTAATGTCACAATGAAATTACCAGACTGGAAAAACTTATTAACAGACGAGTAATAATTAGACCCAACATGTTTATCCTGACCCATTTAGTGCATTATTAAATTTCTGATCAACAATTATTATTTTATTTTAGATCTATATATGTGCCTGCATGACCACATTGATGTACACTTTAAATGCAGTTATTTAAGCTAAAAATTCACTCATTCTTGCTCTTGTAATTAGTATATGCTCTTGTGACAGAACTGTGTAAAGACACTCTTACACATACTAAAGCATCCCTCATCAAGTGACTTACATTTTGAAACAGAGAGTTCTATTTTCATGATGATGTGAAGGCTTTGATTGTCTCATGTAGCCACAAAGCAGTGGGAGGGGAAGGGGGCCAATAGACCAAACATTTTGGAGGTTAGACACATTGCCATTGCAACTGCCACAGCTCCCAAAGATAACACAAAAAAATAGCAGACACCTCCTGACAGGTTAACCAGAGATTATAAAAGATGCTCATTTCTTGAGTAGACTTCCTAGAGACACAAGAGCTGGCCCAGTATCACTGACAGCCCATGCTTCTAGAGTGTTTTTCACAAAGGAAGCAGTGGTAAAAAGGTCTGCTGCAAAAGTATGCATCTCAGTAACGAACTGAATAAAAAAGAGAAACTGACCTCATAGTGATTAGCCTTTGGTTCTTGTTTTCGATCTTTTTGGTCACAATAATGACCAAAGTACAGCTGAAAGACATGAATAAAACTCTCTCACAAGAATGGAAGTACATGTAGTATATACACAATCACAGTGTTCTATGATTGCCATTGAGCACACTGCAGACTGTGGAGATGGATGTTTATTCACCCAAGCATGTATTATTTTCAATGAAATTATGTAGCAGTAAAGACAGAGTTCAGTCAAGACCCTCTGAGGCTGGCTCAACATGGGAGTTTCATTTTAATTTGCAAAGTGTCACTGTAATGTCAACATTCAAGAGTTCAAATGTGCACCTGATGCTTTCTTCTTTATGCCTTTTGTGCCTTTGGTCATGTTTACAATGGCAGCATTGTTGGTAGACAGCACTGGAATTTACACATGTGGACCTACTGAATCAAAACCAGCCCTTTGGAAAGAGAATGTCAGTTGTTGCAGTGGTAGTGCAAGTCATTCTAATCCAAATCTGCAGGCTATACCAGATAAGGATGATGGTGTATTAAGTAGGTATCATGCTCTTAAATACACTACAGCAGGTGAAAATACAAAATTAGGCTACCTACACAGCAGAACTTTTGTGACATCTTAGCATTCTTTTTTTCAGCATTAGGGTTGATATTAAGGCAGCAGCAGTGGCACTGCACTATATGGTGTTGATCTAGCAGTTCTGATGTTTCCACAGTTCATGTTGTTTTGATGAACACCAAACAGCTTATTATAAATCCCCAGCCACGTCAGGTTTTTCGTGAGAACCTCATGGGCCTTGGCTCGTTTATGAATTTTCACCTCTATTTTTGTCTACTTCATCAATTGTGTAGAAGTATGTGCAGTCAACTGTATTTTGTTCTTAACAGCCATGTACTTGTCATATTCATCGAGTATGAGCAAGAACTCTTCCTCAGCGCTGGCACTGTCATGCTGGGCATGTGGTCCAGGATCGTATTGAGCTTTGCTTCCCAAGGCACAAATTTTATCTTGCTTTTTGACCTTCATGGTCAGGGGAATCTAACAAAAGTCCAGGCTACCAAAGCTGATGGCAACCCAATGCTGTGATCTCGAGCATAAGAGCAACGGAGGTGGCAATGACTGTCGATAACCAGCCAAATACTGCCACACCAATTCCCATAGACACAAACATAAGGCTGCCATTGGTGCCATCCACAACAATTACTGCATGCTTGTATCCTCTGCAAAGACCATGCCATTATTCAGCCTCAAGATGTAGAGAGTTTTTAAACTCCCAAGATTTCATTCAAGCAAAAGTCCTTGGGTTAATCAATATTTGGGTAAAGTGCCATTACAGTTCCTGGGGGGTAGGGGAGCATAGCACCCCTGCAAATATTCATCAACAACCTGTCGCCATGATGCACTGGCAAAACAGTAATGATATCAAAGAATATGTCTGTTTTCTTTATATCTTTACACACAGAAATAAGTCTTCAACATCTGTCAACACACTCAACAAAAGAAAAAGCTATAGTCCCTTCTTTTCACATGTTCAGTGATTGCATGTTTTTCTGTACAATCACTCTAATGCAACACAGATATCTTTTTAGAATATAACGCCTTTTCTGCTCGTGAGAAGAGTGATTGCGAGTCTTCATAACCTGGCATAAAGGTTATCTGTGTGAAATCAGTTATAACAAATACCACTGCCACTGCAGTACCCATCGAATGCAGTATTTATGGCTGCTGCTTTGACAGGAAAAGCGCAATTACCCCACAGGTAGGCTTAGGTTGCCCAAGGTTGGCCCCAGTGTTATCTGCTTTGCATTCTTGTTCTACCAAAATCTGAACCCTTAAATGTCGGTGTCAACCCAATAATGACACTTATTCTTGCACCAGTGTTGTGTATTCCTTATCAATGTCAGGCTCTTGTCATGCAAGCTGTGCCAATACTACATTACCGATATCTGGATTGTCAGGTGGCACCAATGATTTTCTTTCCTAGACCTTGTCTGTTTGCTCACCCATGACTTTATGTCTTCCTTAGTGAGAGAGTTCTAACTGCAAATTTAAAGTTTAAGATGCTAAGAGTGGTTGAAAGCCCGTTGACATTCAGACTCTCACACCAGATGGCACACTGAGTACATACTTAGATGCAAAACTGGGTGAAAGGCTTTTATGTGTGACATTTCTGTTAATGGCACTGCTGTTAATGTGCACCTGAACTATCATATTAATGCAGATCTAAATCATGGCCCATGTGCCACAGCCATAGATACTGTAGAAGAGGATAAAGTAAACCATGTTTTCACTGCTAAGGGCAAACCCACCAGTGCATGTTGTATCCCAGCAAACATGCCTTTAAGAAGGCAACAGCCATGCTAGCACTGCCTACCTTGAGGTGAAGAGTTTTAACTTGTAAAAGTGTACTGTTCTTTCTATCCACAATGTTCTTGTGGAGTTTATCTGGCTGAAGTGACATAAAGTCATAGGATGCTGATAAATGCTGTGGGATTGGCTGCCATGTGCCATATAGCACAGTAAAACTTACACTGGCCTTCAAATCAGAGAAAGGGGGTAAATTCAATGAGACTGAGCTAATAATCAGGGTCAGTAACCATGAAGCTGATGCATGATGCACCATGATGTACTATGCAATCAACTCTGGAATGGACGCCTGCATTACTATGACAAGAGTGTCCAGGCTAACATACCCATCTGAGACTGCAACACCAAAAGTGTAAATGCTTGGAGCTAGGCTCACAACGAAATCTGGTGTTGCCAAGCACATCCAAAATCTTGTACCATATGGGGTTGCACGAGATCTCTCATGGGTAAAGAGGCCACCTATTCTACCGCTACTGGTCCAACAAAATGTTGTACAGAATAACATTCACCTTGTCAGAACTAGTGAAGAATGGTATTACCACACGTACTTCAATTAAACAGTAATGCAAAGTACAGTGTCAGCAACATCTTTTAACTATAGCAATGCTGAGTGAGCACAGATCCATGACTTCCTGCTCAATTTTGATGTATATGTTCCAGATGGCATCTCCTTCATCAATATGGTGGATTAGGGTAAAAGCAAGCTGGATGTGGCTGCAAAACACTGCAACTGCACAAGTCAACTTGCCAGAACCTCTGACTCCATCGAGACAGAAAAAGTTGTCCACTGTCAGTGGATTGTTGGTCCTGGAAGCTGTTAGGTCTGCCCTTTGCCCAGGTCTGATATTCAGGCTTGGACATAAAGTCTGCATTGTCATTAGGGGTCAAAGGCCTATCATCATTAATATGCCACCATGCCACTGACACCCCTCACCACATGCCCCCAAACAGCTGCCCATTGTCATGGATTTTGCATACTTGGGTAGCATATTCATAGCAGATGGGCTCTTCCTTTGCAAAGGCTGAAATCCCATCTAATCTGGCCTGGCATTTCAGCTTGATGTAAAGTGAATAAATTGCAACTATATGGCCTCCATGGAAAATGTCTGAAGCATACCAATTAGGTTATTGCTCACATAGCCAAGGAAAGAATCAGGATGTGTGTCTACTGCAGCTGCAAGCCATCAAAGCACATTGTAAAATAAATGGGGGGGGGCCTTGTCAAAACCAATCAGAGAGAAGTCTTTGTGACATATACTCAAGGTAGTCAAGCTCATCTCAGTCAGTAACCAGTGCTTGCATCTGCATGCATTCATGTTCCTTGTCCTCTGGCAGTGAGACTTCAGCCTGTTTCTCGTAGCTGTTTATGGCCTCTGTCACCTCAAAGTGTGTGAGCACACTGGACCTAAACTATAAACTGAACAGAACAATGGCAGCTCAGCTAAGTCATTAAGTCACAGATTCTGAAGCATCAACCATCATCCAGCACAAACTGCCCCAAAAGCTTTGGATCAAGTTTTTCACTGTCTCCAACACAAAAAAAGCAAGACTGTCTTTGGATTCTATTCCATAATACACTTAATGGCATCCCAGACGTCACCGTCACAGTACTGAATGCTGCATAATGCTGCAAAAAGGAGGTGTTTTGGCCAGGCATGACAGTATAGGACAATAAGCCTGACCACCTGCCCCATCGAGTGGTATAAATGTCACTGTGAGCAATTTTCTTCAAGATAATTGCACATTTGAGATTTTTTCCAGACAGGTCATCATTGATGGTTACAAATGTCTCATAGACTTGCTTTTCCCACATCATTAGCTTTTGGCAGCATGCCTCTGTTAGACATTATCCTCTAATGTCATTTTGATGAGTTCCACCACACTCACCATTCCCCAGGCAACCAGGCAGACAAAACTGATTGAATTTTCCATTAAAAATGATGCACATCCAATGCACTGTCATCATAGGTCAGGTGAAAGTCTTCATATAAAGGACTAGGTAAACAATTATACATTTTTGTTTTAATATTAGTCTATGGAATCACTTTTAGCTATGTTCAGTTATAATTTGATGGGGAATCATTTTATTTTAATTTTTCATTGGAATTACAATATGATTATTGACTTTTTGGACTAAGACTATTTTGGGATTATTGAGGACTCATAGGCATTGTGGATTATAACACTGTGATAAATCAAAACTACTTTTAGTAAATTAGCACATTCAAGATCATTGGAATTCATTTGAATATCCTATACTTTTGGTCTTGTGACAGAATATTTGGGATTACTTGGGATATAAGTCTTAATACTGTAAGTTCCTCTTAAATTTTCACTTTGTATCATAGAGAATCAAATTGTTTGTTGAATTTTACTGAACTTGTTGATTGTTTCCTTCTCTTACATAGTTTAAGACACAGTCATAACAACATGCATCACTCAATAGGGTGTTGAACATCAGGCAACTGCTTGAACTTCATAACCAGTATATTGTAATGTTGCCAAACTCTTCCTTGGTGTCCCAAAGATGACAATACCAATCATGGTCTAGGTTTCTGGCAACAGCGTGCAGTGCTACCTTCACAAGATCAGACAGGACTTTGGATTCCTTGATTTTTATAGCACACAAACAGCAAAATACATGGCAGCCTTTCCTTCCTGCTCCACTTTCTTAAGCTGAACAAACTCTGCATGAGCCACATGCTGGCTGTCAAGCTGCTCCCAGAAATGCTACAATGCTATTGGGATAAGGGGTCAAACATCTGTCAATGCTTCAAACTCGTCCGTCTTGTTATGCATGTACCGTAATCACCATCTGAAGCAAACCATCTCCTCTAAACAGTATAGGCATTATCTCAAAAAGATCTCTTCTTGAAATGGACAACATATGAATTATCTCAAAAATAAAAACATCTGTAAATCGGAGTCCCACCAAGGGCACCTGTTATTGTGAGGGACCGGGTGAAAGCTTTGCCACCAGCATCTGTAAACCTTAAATCCTCTCATTATTTTCATCACATGTTCACTCCAATAATTGTTCCTACATGTCTTTTGTCATTTTTCTTGTATGCCAAGTTTAATCCAAGCACAACTGTTTTCCCTTGAACCATGATTATCTCTAATTAAAAACATCAAAGTTTAAAAAAAACAACAATTTTATTCAAGAAAGCGGAGTATGCCAATGCTATAACACTTTCTAAATTAAAATGAAACTCATTTTGCACTGGCCTTGGGAGTCTTGGCTCATTTTACTACTACTTCTTTTCACCTGAAATGCATGGGTGAATAAACATTCCTTTCACCAACTAGTAACTATAAACATCTGTCTGTGCTGGGCTCTAGGACAACTGATTCATCATTCTGCATGTGTATATAGTATTTCCACTCTTGTGAGAGTTTTGTTTGTGTCTTTCATCAGTACTTGGTAACACCTGTGACCAATCTATCGATATATGACCAATAAGACTGAAAAAGTACAAAAAGTCTAATCATTACAAAGTAAGTCACCCTACACATATATGCTTCCATTCCTTACCGAGGCACACATTTTTCAACAGACATTATCATCACTGCTCCCATAGTAACAACACTCTAGAGACATGCACTGGTATGCCAGCCTTTGTTCCATCATGGGGGCAACTGTGTGGGGGCATTTGCTATCGCCTGTGCTGTCTCTACCCTACCAAAAATTTGATCTGTTTGCAGCCCTCACCCTGCTGCTCATTATGAAAATTAAGTATAATAAGTTTCTGCAAAACCAGGTATTAATGTTATATTTTAGTTTCTTAAAATAATTGTTCTTAAAGTCTGCTTTAGAAGCTATCATCATTGTCCACCCCTAGCTAAGTAGGGTGCTAATATTAGTACTATGTCCACCCCTAGCTAAGTAGGGTGC
>JAECUM010016167.1:0-40428 GCA_016617855.1 Megalonaias nervosa
TTCCCCGGCTGTTTTTTTGTAGAATTCGAATGTTTTTTTTTTTTTTTTTATTCCGTTTCCAATTTAGGGTTCATATTCCTTCCTTAGGAAAACGTGTTCCACTCTGTGCTGTTATCTGGATGTTGAATCTGGTCAGTTCTTAAGCAACTAGAGTAGTTATTCTGTCATATCTTTCTGCTAATTCACTGTCCATTATTGTATGCACGTTCCAGCTAAAGATTAGACTTTCGACCGCTAAGGCGGGATCCCGTTCAGGCGCAGCGTACTGACCGGGTTAAGGTAAAACAGGCAATGTTTATGGCACCTTTTCTAGCCCCTTCTTCATGTTATAGAGGTGAGCAATGTGATCGTACAAAAGGGCTGCTCAGTCAACTAGGACGATGTCTTGTTCCACAGCTGTTCTGGTCCTATGAAAAGTGACCCTATGCCCCCAGTCACTTGTGTATCACACCTGCTGATTTGCCCATCGCCACGGGTCTTGAAGCTATCTAGTAGAAGGAAGAGAATAATGCCATGACTTACACAAAAGATGGATTTAAGTGAGAGAACGTTGCACAGGGTCACTCTCACTTGTTTCCAGGCCTGTCTGAATTCTGTGCCATGACAATGTCAATATGTCTGGAGAAAAGCCTGCATGTAGTGGATGGCCATCAGTTCCTGCTGCACCTGAGCTGATTCTCTACGCTGTCCACGCTGTTCTTGTCATCTGATGAAAAAATTGATGCTTTTCTGTGATCATGTGTGTGTGTGTGCATGTGTTTGTTTTAATTTGCCAGTATATTTTACTATAAGAGTGTGCCCACTTCTGACTGATTTGTTGCCTGTATTGCAGGTTGTCTCACTCCCAGAATAATAAGCGTGGCGGATACAGTGTGGGTGCACCAATGAAATTTGATGCTGGATCCAAATATCAGATAGAATGGTAAGTTGTAAACAGATACACATAATACCATCTTTAAAAGCATCTGGAATTATGCAGTCTGTTATGGTTAGTTTGTTATGATCATTGCCACAATACTTCTTCCCAGTTAGGGCAGGAGTTTTGGTGAACAAAATGTATTCAAAAATGACAATCATTCCAGATTTTGTGGAATTAATGATTTTTAGTGCAAATTCTACATTCTGTTTGTTTCTTTTAATGACCTTGTTATCTATTTGTTTACATGTAGCAGTAATTTGCCATGTACATAAAGCAGTATTGTATCTCTGTAGCTGGCAGGATATGTTCCTTGATATGTTCCTTGATATGTGAATGCAACACTAGGGTGGGCTAGACATGCCACCTCCTTCATTGTGAAAGTGTTAATATTTTAATGATAATAATGGATTACATTCTTAAAAAACTGAAAAAAAAACCCAGTCTACTTCATAGAATTCTCATAATGATTTTGTACTTGGCAGGTCAAACCAGCACTCTTGTAATACTGCAAGGAGTCATTGTGAGCTGATACTGCAGTACATGTGGAACAGTGACCTCAGGGATGGTACCAGGACTATAGCTGGCATGAATGATCATCGGGACTAGGTCAGGTGTGTTACAGAAGGCACCACCATCTTTTTAATGCATTACAGCACAAAATGTCATTGGTTAAATGCATTAATGTTTCTGTTTTATTGCAGATGTGTATGATTTGTATAATGTGAAAGACTTTCAATCTACGATATATGTTTCCTCTCAAATATGATCAAATTCTATTTGGAGGGGATTTTTAAGTTATTAAAGGCTTGTGTTTTTGGTAGCAGTAACTACAACTGATAACAGATAGGCATCATACTGTATGTACAAATTGAAAACGTCTCCATACCAAGATTATTTCTGTAAAATTTGGGCAAGTTCTGTTGAGCGGAGTTTGAAATAATATAAATTATTTTCTAGTTTTAAGCAATGAAGTCCATATCTGGGGGCAAAATAGCATCATTTGTGAAAATGTTAAATAACATAATGACATAATGCTATCAAATTTGGAAACTTTCTGATAAACAGTTCCTATGGAGGGGTTGATTACTTTTGTTTTCTTTCAATGCTCTTAAGCAGTTTTTTGGAAGAGGTCATTTAAAGTTTTTTTCTAATTTAAGTAACAGTGGGCATGCTTGATGCCAGATTAGATTTATTTGTTAAACCGTTACTTTAAGCAGTGCAACATGTACTTGCTATTCGACCAGTGTGTTGTACCTGTTTAAGAAAAATGTTGCTTGGAGGATGCATGAATTCTAAAGGTGGCTACTGACCGAACAGGAGTAGGAGGTAGAGGACAGAACTCTATGCATTTCTTTTATGGATAGTTGGAAGGCTGAAGTTTGCAAGACATTGTTGGATCTAGTAGAGACGTTGGGGTTTGAAATAGTCCATCTTTAATGTCAGTGGTGTGGAACAAATGAAAAGCATCCTATAATGGTGGCAAAGACTGAACAAGCCAATCACGTTGGTAAATGAGGCTCTGAATCATTTTTCACGTTGTGAAATAGTGATTTCCCAACCACGGCTTTGAGTGTAATTGATAGTCTTAGATGGATATAATGTGTCTGTGAAAAGGAATTACCATAACTATTACTGTAATGATGAAACCAGGACTGGTGATGGAATCGTACAAAGTTAGTCCATATCACCTCCAGGCGTCCAGCACTGGATATTGTGGGAAGTTCTATCACTAAATTCAGTGCCAGTTGTGATGTATATCCATGCCAAAGAGAGGGCCAGATGTTGTGTGACTCAATTTCAAATTCCCCTGACTTTATAGATCCGTGAACTGGGTATACTGGGAAGGCTCATCGCCATACCCAAACTGATTTCCTTTTGTTGAAATCTAGACAATCCTTGAAATGGAGTGGACAAGGTAGGAGGATGACATACGCCAGGTCCAGAGGTCTGGTACCAGCTATCGAGGGATAAAACACCAGATCAATAAAACTTGAGAAGAGCATAAACTAGAAAGGTATTTGTAAGGCTTCTGAAAGAAATGCTGACTAGACAATAATGAAAGAAGCAACTGAAGAATGACAGGATTTGGTGCCAATCCCTCTATACAAGGGGTGACCACTCTCATTTGATTTCTAATCTCCATCATAAGTCGATCCCATCGAGGCCATTTCATTTGTACGAGTTCTTGTCTGTAGAAAAATGAGTCTGCCAATACCTTTGCTGGCCTGGATTTTTTGTGAGGACACCACTTAAGAAAATCCCAAGCAAGAATGAAAAGGTCTGAGTTTTCGTTCCGCTTTGCTGTCTGAAATCAGTCATCAGAGTGAAGATTTGGGTAGACTGAAAGCTATATTCCGTGAAGGTTTGCCAGCCACCAAAAACAGGCTTTCAGAAACGGCATCTGCGTCGATGATCTGTAAATATAAATAATTATCCGGAGAGGGCAACGTTCTGTGTTTGCATCCGTAGCGATTATGATTTCCAGAGGACATGTTTGCAGAGGTATCGCCAAATTGCCTTCGTGATGCAGCCTCGAATAGTTGACGATTGAGAGAGTTCGTCTAATTGTCAAATTTCGGTCTCCACTTGGACCAAGTAACAGCTGTTATAAGAGCCCAATAAAGCGACCAAGTACTAAGACTCCTGCTACCGTAATGAGCAAAACTCGACCAGCAAATGAATATTCTAGCAGATGGATTCCAACAAAGAGGCACAGAACTTACCATTGCATGAATTCAAATCTCTTTTCCCATGGAACACAATCTTCTTACTTGAACAAAGACTCCAGGCCTAGTCGACGGAATCTTGAAAGTGTACGAGGTCTAAGATGTTCTTGTTGACAAGAGATTGAGAATGAAAGGAGTAACATGTAAAATCATGTCTTTCTCCAAAATGTAACTAGTATCTTGTCTGTAGTCTGTTGTAGGTGAATCACAGAACTTCTGAAAGCCATGTGAGTGGGGTGTGAAATCAACTCTCTTGCAAGTCCACGCTAATGGTTCAGTCTTCACAATTAACAGCGTAATGACCCGTTATTATATTTCATGGCAAACACAAGAGGAAAACAGAATTGACTGAATGTGCAAAGCTTGAAAATCAACTGAAAAGATCTGCGTTATATCTGAAAGAACTGTGGCCACAAGCTTAGTACGAGCGATGAATGTGATGTCGAGTCCCCAGGAACTACTGCTGGATCCCCATGTCGTCATGGTAAATCTCCAATCAGCCACGAAATGGTGGAGTCTTCTTTCTACCGGGATCTGAGATAAAGGTAGGATGTGGTGCCTGTATGTATGTTATCAAGGTAGGGATGGTGTCATTGAAGCGCAGAACCTCTCTCTGGCTCTTCCACTCAGTTCATGAGTTGCAGAACTGTTTTCCAGTGGCATGCGCTCTAGGGACGTCCCTCCAACCTTGTTCGTTGCCTTGTAAACCACTCCGCTATAGCTGTTTATTGAGAGAGGTGGTAGTTGGTAACGATTCCGTCAACCTGATTATTAGGGAGAAGAACAGACTATGAAGGTTGAGAGCATACCTAGGGCAACGATAGGTGGGGGTAGAGAGCATTGAATTGCTTCCACCTGTTGTAAGTTCATAGTCGCTATTATGGCTATAGTATGTTGTACCTCTATTTTATGAAGTGGACCCTCCTATGAATGTGCACTCGCTAATTCCGTTGATATTCATGCAGGAAGGATATAAGCATATTGAGGAACACCAAACTATTGAATACAATGTTGATTCTAAGGTCAGGATGTTATGAATGCATGAGATGGATTCTACTGACTGAACCATGGATAAAAAACTGACCTCCACGTGCTCGACCAGAAAGGAAGCTATACAGTAATATAAACTAGCTTTCTATATCACATACAAAACCTACACACCATAAAGGAACTGAAGCAAAATAAGACGTAGGTACTATAGTATCCCTTATGAGATAATTTACATGAGGAATAGGCCCAATAACATTATGTGTATTTAATTTGCATTGTTTTTAGTTTTTTAATCCATTACATGCTTTGGATAATAGTATTTGGGACTTGACCTTGTCCAAAACCAAGTTCATTTTCTGCCTGTCCTGAAATCATTGATTTTGGGGTTGTAAACAATATGTTTATCTAAATCTGATTCCCCATGAAATGCAAGGTCTACCTATTGTTTATTACATTTTAAATTATAATTGTAGTAACAGACCTTCTAATTATAACTAAGATTTTATCTTGTAATCATTTCAAACCTTGCAGAATAAAATTTTCCATTAGGTAATATATTTCTTTTAGAAAATTCTAATTGAGACCTGCGGTCAAGTAGAGTACTATGTCATCTTGTTTTTCTAGAAATTATTCATTGGTGCTGTAAGATCTGAGCAGAATCAGTTGTATTATCGGTGTGTCCAGCGTTTCAGTTGGGCTGTAATTTATTAATCAAATTATGTAATTCAAGTCATTCTTTTCTAGAAATACAAAGTGACCGAAATATTCCTGGTAATAGAGACTTGGACTTATAATGAAATACAAATAAGGATATATTCTTGGACTTTGTTATTGAGAGACAACAAAACACAGTTGGCATAACATTATGACTTGTTTAAGAAATTCCAGTATTATTCGGGATTTAATTCACAATACAGTAAGTTCTTTGTGCATTTTCACTTTGCATTTTAGGGAAATAAAATATTTGTTGAATTTTACAAAACGTGTTGGTTTTCAGTTTTTTCTGTTACTTTGTGCAAGACCATAGTCGTGTTAGTGCTATACAGCATAAATTAGTAAAGTACGACAATGAAGTACTAGAGGATGGCCTAATAAAGGCAATGAAGCATCAATATATAATATCAATTCACAGTACTACCTGTTGGAAAGCTCTTAATGACAGCCTGTACAGGAATATTCAATGAAGCGTGGTGACCAGATGCTAAATGCATTGGTATAGAAAATTTACTTTGATGTGTCTGGTCATAGCATAATGTATACACATGTTAAGAGTTTTGTATAGCCCACTACATACTTGCAAGAACGTATAAATAAAACCCATCGCCAGAACTATTGCAAAGTCGCATAGGCTACTCGTGTAAGTAAATAAAAACTATCAAATGTTGGAAACGTGATTTAATTGTAAAGGCAGAACTTAGTCGTCATAAGAAGAAAGAAAAGTTGGAAATATGGAATGAGTATACTTCCCATTGAAGTGAAGACCCATCCAACTTATAAGTGTAGAACTTCCAGAAACTTGGTAGAGGCTCTTTGTGAGGTCCCTCTTGGCAAGAGCATTCTACTTAGCACTAGCGGAAGTAGTAACTGAGATATTCATGGGATTTGGAGCCAATAACGTTTAGCTTCCTAGCTAAATGGTTTTAAGCTGGGACGTTGGATTTGCGAGGAAGTAATATTTCTCCTAAGGTATTATGATTGGTAACGTTTACCTTGACAATGAGCAACCTGTCTCATAGTGTTAACTTTGACAATGAGCAACTTGACTGGTAGTGTTGACCTTGACAATGAGCAACTTGTCTGATAGTGTTAACCTTGCAAATAAGCAACCTGGCTCATTGTGTTCACTTCCACAATGAGCAACTTGTCTAGCAGTGACTACTTGTTTATGACCAATGCATTTGTCAAGTGTGCAGTAAAGTACATACCACACTTTTACATTGACATGAAAATGCGTAACGGAAATACTTTTTCAGACTCATTAATGTTTAAAAATAGGAATTGATTTTCAAGACAGTTCTTACATGCTTAGTTACAAATTGATTACTAAGTAACCTCCTGATTGCGAACCTTGTATACTATTTTCAGTTACAAATGTGATTTGCATCATATTTACATGAGGTAAGACACTGCGAAAATTAGATATAGACAGAAGAATACATACAGATGATACAAATGTACAAATTAAAGGCTTAGATCTTATAGTAATATCTAGAACAAGCAATATTTGATGGAAAGATGAAACATGTTGAACCATTAGACAGTCTTTTCAAAAATTAATTCGGTTAAGTATTGGCCACTTTCAGTGAAATAGCCAAATATTTTATTACAATGTATGCGATCAATTTGGTCTCTTTGATGACATATTTAATTGTTTAAAATGTTAGGCTATTTATTTATGCAGCATACTACTTACCAATAATATGAAGGCAATAATAAGCTATACCTGATTGTTTGCTTACTTCTTTTTTCAAATGTTTATAATCTTCTGAGGAAACTGATGGGCGGGGAGAGAGGATGCAGTTGACTATATTTTCAAAACTGATATTCCAGTACACAGATCTTGAGATCCTGAAAGTTTGGACTCCTACTGAAGAGAATTCTGACTCTAAATCTCCAAACGAGTTTGTTTTTATTTGCAGGGGTTCAAATTACAGACATGATGAAAACACTAAAGAACGGACAAATGGAAACACGTAAACTATTTAAAAGCGTAAATATGCTTCAGATTGGATAATGTTTAGATATTTACAGAGATGTTACAATTTTTGTGTTGTTTTGTTGTTTGTTGTGTTTTGTTTTAAGATCATGGAGAGCCTGTATGGCAAATTTCATTTCAATACCCCTGCCATAAGGCAGAGCATATTGTGCTGCTGTGACTTCCTTTTGTGCATAAGTTCGTCAGTCTGTTACCGATTTCGTTTCTGTACAATGACTCCAGCCATATATTGTCCTCAGTTACCAGACAGTTTTATGTAGCTGACAAATAGGGGTAAGGAAGAACGCAGTTTTGTTGACAAATGCTGAAAGGTCAAAGTCATCATGACTGAAATTAAAGGAAATATTTCTGAGAAATAGGTTGACTTCTTCGCCAACTGTAGTTATCAAACTTTGTGGATGCCTTGAACGTGTGATAAGGAATAATCCAGTTGATTTTGGGGTCAAAGGTCATGGTCACTGACTGAGAGATGCAAATGATTTCTGCACAAATACTCTTGTATCATAAGGGTGAGCATTTCCTTGGGTTTTGCTAGTTTTGGGGGTCATCAACGGTCCAAAGAACAAGCAAATTCATCTGCCCAATAGCAATAGAAATAGGTCACGTATTACTGATATTAAAATGTAGTTTTCGAGGTAATACTTACCGGTTGCTATTGCCAAATTGCCTCCTCCCACCGAGCACATATCCCACTAGTAATGTACATCTTCAGAAAAAAGCTGAGGGCAGCTGCTCATGGGCAGGTGACACAAGGGGAATGTGCAAGTCAGCCTTAGGGAGGATGAATTATCATTATATGGACAAGGGTAGTTTCTGTCCCCGAAAGGATACACCACATAATAGTAACAGGTAAGTATTATATCTTTAGACTTAGTTCCCGCCCACCACCCTCAGAAAATACATTTTGCTGTATTTTGTGTAAAGATATCTTAAAGTAGTTGATCTTTTTACTGATGAAAAAAAATTGATGTTTTACTGTGATCATGTATGTTTGTATATGTGTTTGTTTAAATTTACCAGTATATTTTACTATAAGAGTGAGGTCACCTTTGATTGATTGTTTGCCTGTATTGCAGGTTGTTTGACTCCCAGAATAATAACCGTGGGGGATACAATGTGGGTGCACCAATGACATTTGATGCTGGATCCGAACATCAGATAGAATGGTAATTTGGGAACCGATCTACAGATTATCATCTTTAAAAGAATCCGGAATTTTCAGTCTGTTTTATTGATGAAAAAGATTTGATGTTTTTCTGTGATAATCTTTGTGTGTGTGTGTGTGTGTGTGTGTGTGTGTGTGTGTGTGTGTGTGTGTGTGTGTGTGTGTGTGTGCATGTGTTTGTTTTAATTTGCCAGTATATTTTACTATAAGAGTGTGCCCACTTCTGACTGATTTGTTGCCTGTATTGCAGGTTGTCTCACTCCCAGAATAATAAGCGTGACGGATACAGTGTGGGTGCACCAATGAAATTTGATGCTGGATCCAAATATCAGATAGAATGGTAAGTTGTAAACAGATATACAGAATACTATCTTTAAAAGCATCTGGAATTTTACAGTCTGTTATGGTTTGTTGGTTATGATCATTGCCACAATACTTCTTCCCAGTTAGGGCAAGCAGCAAGGAGGGTGAACAGACCATTTTGCTGAAGACCTTATTTATGAAAAATAAAACTTCCTACGAAAATGAAATCTCAATGTCAAATAACGTTAAACCAAAACCTCTGTCAGGCCATGAGATTTCTCTAATTGGGTTAGTTCATTTTGTTACATCATCTGACGCGTGTTTTTATTTTATGGTGTGCTTACGTGCTGGTCACTCAACGCTGGTCGTTCACCCTCCCTGCTGCTATAATTAAATCATTATTGTTATATCAATAATGATAGAAGAATCTCACACAACTAGATTAGCTCGAGAGCGACTAGATGCAATTAAGAAATATTTACCCGTCCGTGATGCTGTCAAGCAACAACTACTATCACGTCAGGAATCTCAAGTTGAATTTGCAGAGGATACAAAACAATCATTTAAACCTATTACAGAAACAACTAAAGGTCTTCTTCCTGTATTAGAGAAAACCGCTGAAGCAACTGGAAAAATAGCAGAAAGAACTAAGAAAACAAAAAGGATTTTACGAGAACTTCCAGGCGAAATAGCTGCTGCTCAACCAATGCATGAAATACTTAGAGGTATTGAACAAGTTCGTGATGAAATAGGTGATATAAAGGATCGTACACCAGAACCAAAAAAACTAGAAGAAGAACAAGCAAGAGAGAGAATTGATATAGGTGACAAATTTACAGATGATGCTATTATTGATATTAAAAAGACTAAAAGTGTAGGAGAATTAGCTGCGATTGCTGTGAAAGGCTATAATGAACGAGGACAATTTTTAAAACCTGAGTATGCTGATAAAACTATGAGTCGTGAAGCTTGGTACAAATGGATATTTCGCATGAAGAATAATCTTAATCAGGCCCGAGATAGTGATCCAAAATATATGGAATATATTCATGCAGTAGATAGTTATATTTCGTTTATACAATTACCGCTAGAACAACAACAACAATTGCTAAAACAACGACAACAAAAACAACAAAAATCTTCAAAACCACAAATGTGGGAAGGATCACTTCGTGATTATCCAGAATCACCAAAAACACCGAAACCAAGTAAAAAAACACCACCGAAACCAAGTGAAAAAGAATTTCAAGACGCTCCTGGCGCAACTGGAAGTGGTTTAGGAAGTGGTCTTATTAACTGTCAAATTAACGTCCTTGCCGATGTTGCTCGACTAGAAATTCTGGTAATAATTCCCCAGAAATCATTAATGAAGCAGCTGATATTTGTCAACGATTATTTACAGGTGGAATTATGGATATTAATGTATATCGGTACCTTATTAATGAAATCGCCGATGATTATCACAGTGATTGAGTATGTAATTAGATGCAATGACTATAATAAGATGATCATACATAATACTCATAGACCAACCATGATCAGGCAATAAATTCACGATTACCAGTGTGCAAAACGACCTACGGAGATGGACTAGGTGATGTTGTTCAAGGTCTATTTAGAAGGATAGCCCCAAAAGCAATATTGCTTGCAAAGCAACTAGGAATGAAAGCTATTGACGTTGTTCGTGAAAAAGGTATTGGCGCTGTTGGTGATGTTGCTAGCAAAGCATTCTCAGCAATCAAGGATAGACTAGCACGATTAATACGACGAAAACCTCAGCCACCAGTGAAACTGGCCAGTACTGAAGTGATGCCCGCAAATGTCAGTAAAATAATAAATCAAGCTGCTAATCAAATACTAGCCGAGTTAGCTGGTGTACCAATGTCAGAAAAAGACAAAAAATATAACCGCTAGTCTGATAGCAGGAAGCGGTCTTCGTGTTAGACGAAGACGATAATAATAAAGATGTTCAAGCGTATAGCTGATCCCGCATTTGACGTGGACGCACCAGTTCTTAAAGATGAATCTATGCGCGATTATCAATATTATTCTTATGACGCAAGAATTCCAAATCAGCGTGGGCGAACTGAGCTGCAAGTTCAAGATACAAGCAGATATTTCTTACCTGCTGAAGCATTTATTGAGTTTGAAGGAGAAATTTTAGATAATAATGCTCCTGCAGCACCAGTAGCATATGCAGCTGATCAAATAGTTGGTTTTGTTAATAATGGTATTATGGCGTTGTTTGACAGCGCTACATACATGATTGATGGAAAAAATATTGAAACGATCCAGAAAGATGTTGATGTTGCCACGACCATACTTGGTCTTGCAAGATATAGTGATGATTATTCAAGATCAGCTGGTCCATCAATGATGTTTGCTAAGGATATAACTAATCATCCTATTAGTATACAATATACTGTGGCTAATGTAAGAAATGCTGCAGGAACCGCAGAAACCCCCGCAATTACAGCAGTAAATCCAAATTTTAACTTAGGATTTGCAACGCGTAAAACAATGTTGCGCGGTGATAGGAGAGCATTTTCATGTGCGATTCCATTATCACATATATTTGGATTTTGCAGAAATGTTAGGAAAGTTATTTATGGAGCCAAGCATACAATTGTACTTGTGCGAAAAGCTACTGATGATGATGCAACATGGCGGGATGCTGCTGCTCATGCTGGAAAAGTAGATTTAACAAAACTTTCGCTGTGGATGCCAAATCTCTCCATGGACTTAAAGTCAGTGGATATTTCCTTTGTATATTGATATCCAAATAACCGCTCAGCAAGTGCTCGATTAAATCGTTCAACGATTGCCTGATCACGATGAATTTCAGTGTGTCCTCGTCTGACTTTAACGTTATGTTTTTTCATCAACGATGATACTGCACCAAGAAATTCTTTGCCAGGATCAACCTGTAGCAACTGTGGCCATCGTAGACCACCTTGTGGTCCGGATTCTCGTTGATAAATTCGTTCAAACGCAGATGCAACTTCAGTTGCTGTCTTTGTTGACAGTGGTTCTGCTTCTTTATATCTACTTGCAACATAAACGACAGTTAACGCGTATTTGTATATGCGTGATTGACGTCTACCAATTTTAATGGTATCGTGTGACAAAAACAAAATATCTGCTTGATGAACTTCATTGGAAGTACTGACATCAAAAAATGTGCATACTGAATTTTTTTAGGTGGTGGTAGATAAATTTGCCATATCGCCTGTCGTGCTAACGACGCTGCAGCAACAGCACGTGAGACTTTTGATACTTCAGTAAGTTTACTAATTGCTGCTTTGCCTCTCCAATATCCTTTTGGGCTATAATAAACAGATTCCATTATAATAGTTATCTATGATTAATTACCAGCTCCTAGCACTATTTTACCTTTCATAGTAGATTTTACTAGGAAGCTAGCAAGTTTTTCGCTGAGAGATTTATTTTTTATGGAATTTAATGCGTGAATCAGCTTTACATCTGCAATATGTCGTTGTTGCAAATTTGGATTTTTATACGCGACATCATGAACGTGACACGCTTGATCAGTTGCGTTTATTGGATACTCTCCAGGTCTTGGTTGATCTCGTTCGTCAAGTCGAATATCAAGTCGGGTTTCTGGACCACAATAATTATATCCAGGTAAATGTTTTTCACCAGGATACTTTGCCCACGGAGCTCCTGGTAATTTACCTAACGAAGCAGCGATATCTCCACCTGTCTTTGTCGATGAAATAAATTTGTATTTTTTTTGTACCACATTTCACACACTTGCCTGTAATTGCACGTCTGTTATTTTTTGTTATTATTGTTGTTAATCCACTGGTATGGGTGGGTACTCTACATCGAACACAATATAAATCCATATTATTATTATATGGATATAATTGACTTCTCAGCGACACGAAAACAAGAGCCAGTCAAACATCATCCAGCGCTACCAAATTCCATCAGAGCAATTATACCTGGCCCACCTGGGTCTGGTAAAACGCAATTATTACTTATTCTGATAATGCGATGGCTCAAGTGGGATAAATTATATTTAGTAGCACCATCTGTAGATGTTCAACGATGTTACGAAGTACTTAAAGATTTTGATGAAAATGCAAAGTAGCTGACGTGTCCTGATAAAGATAATGATGTTATTGATTTTATTACCGATATCGATGAAGCTCCATCCATAGATGATCATGATGTATGTATCAATAATCTCGTAGTATACGATGATGTAATGCTGGGCAAACAATCAAATCCAGCTCGGATTTTTTCGCGAGGCCGTCACAAAAATACAGAAGTGATTTATTTAACTCAGAAATACACACAAATTCCAAAAGTGATCAGAGATAATTGTAATATCTTAATTGTGTTTAATGGAGTAGATAATTATACTTTACAGAATATTTATTATACTTGGTGTTCAGGGGACATGGACCTGATTAAGTTTAAAAACTTCTTTTCAAAAGCACAAGCTGTTCCGTTCGGATTCATAACGATAAATTTACATGACCCAAGATCTAGATATCGTATAGGTCTGGATAAAATCTTTGGTTAATTATAGCAGCAGGGAGGGTGAACGACCAGCGTTGAGTGACCAGCACGTAAACACACCATAAAATAAAAACGCTCGTCAGATGATGTAACAAAATAAGCTAACCCAATTAGAGAAATCTCATGGCCTGACAGAGGTTTTGGTTTAACGTGATTTGACCTTGAGATTTCATTTTCGTAGGAAGTTTTATTTTTCATAAATAAGCTCTCCAGCAAAATGGTCTGTTCACCCTCCCTGCTGCTGGGCAGGAGTTTTGGTGACCAGAATGTATTCAGAAATGACTATCATTCCAGATTTTGTGGAATTAATGATTTTTAGTGCAAATTCTACATTCTGTTTGTTTCTTTTAATGACCATATAAATTTACTTTTTTACATGTAGCAGTAATTTGTCATGTACATAAAGCTGTATTGTATCTCCGTATCTGTTATTATATGTTCCTTGATATGTTCCTTGATATGTGAATGCAACATTAGATTGTGATCAACATGCCACCTCCTTCATTGTGAAAGTGTTAATGTTTTAATGATAACAATGGATTACATATATTTGTAATAAAGCTGAAATAGAACAGTCTACTTCATGGAATTTTCATAATGATTTTGTACTTGGCAGGTCAAACCAGCACTCTTGTAATACTGCAAGGAGCCATTGTGAGCTGATACTGCAGTACATGTGCAACAGTGACCTCAGGCATGGTACCAGTACAGAGTGAGTATAGCTGGCATGAATGATCATCGGGACTAGGTCAGGTGTGTTACAGAAGGCACCACCATCTTTTTAATGCAATACAGCACAACATGTCTTTGGGTAATTGCATTAGTGTCTCTATTTAATGTTAAATTACAAGTTGGTCTTGACGCCATGATTATATTATTGGTACAATTACCTGACAAAAACATTCGGACTATGACCCTCAGTATACAGTGGTCTTCCGGTGAACATAGCCTTGTGTGTCATGAAAAGTTTCTCCCCCTTTCGTGGAATTGTCCTAAACCAATGCATATGAAAGATATTTATTAAATTTATCGGTGTGCGTGTGTGTGTGTGTGTGTGTGTGTGTGTGTGTGTGTGTGTGTGTGTGTGTGTGTGTGTGTGTGTGTGTGTAAGTTACAAATCATACGGCAAATAACAATCTTTCCAAAAGCACTTGATCGAAAAAGATCGTGTTAGTCAGTGATATAAGATATATGACAGGAATATTGACAAACAAGATTGCAAACTAATGCGAAACCAAACAAGCGCTTCCTAAACCCACCAATTCCTTTTCCAAGGGCGCAAAGCCACAAAAGACAGTTACACAAAAGAATACATTTCAAGGAGTAAGTATGATGGAGAGACCAACAAATTGTTTGTCAATTGGAGATAACGTCAATAAAATAACTTGATAATGGAGCGACCAACTATTAAGTTGACAAATGGAGAGTCCAACAGGTAAATAGACAGACAAACTGATAAATAGCGATAGAGACGCACATATGTATAAATAGACGAGCAGAAATACCTGCAGAAAGTAGACATATGGAGAGATCAACTGATAAATAAACAAGAGGGGAGACCAAGAAAAAGGGACACAAAATATCAATACAGATACCACTCAAATCATTACAAATACCAACAAATAAACAAATGATGAGACTGCCAACAAAACAAAAAAAAAAACAATGGATAGACCAAGAAATAAATATACAAATGGACTGACCAACTATTAAGTAGAAAAGCAGAGAGGCCAAAAAATAAATGGACAAGCAAAAAGGTCAAACCTTCTTTGAAAGGAACAATATCACCCGATAAAACATCTCATTAAATTGAAAGGTTTTTATGGCAACACTGTACTTTCCGGATTATGTACTTTAAGTCAATACGACATTTGATATAACGGTCTATCATTAATAATATTGGAGACATTATTTTTAAATGGTACAGTCTTGTATGTGATTCTTTCCATTACCATCCCTAAGAATGAATGGATACATATTATTCGTATATTTTACAAACTGATACATGATTGTTTCCAGTACTATCCCCGACAATCAAGCTAGCAGCAAGGACAAACAGTTCGGTATGCATGAGAATTAAGAGCATTATCTGTACTGCAGCCTGAGGGAGATAAACAAAGGACTCTTCACTGCTGACCAGGTAAACAACACTACAACTATTCATGGTCAGTTTTATGATAGCATTGAATCCAGAGTCAATCCTATGTTTTTGTCCTGTAAGAAATTTACTAGTTTAACCGTTCCCATGGATACTTGTACCATATCAGAATGGATTATTAAATTTGTACCGTTAAATGGTTGCATGCATGAATTGAACCAAAGAATTTGTGAGTTGGCTTGCTAAAACTGTGAATCGACAAATACAGTAATATGTTTAGTATGTCTATAACGTCAAATAAAAACATAAAATGTTATTTTTGTAAAACAATCATTTAAATATAAATGAAAAATAATTCAGTATATCTTCCCATAATGTGAATCGACAAATACAGTAATATGTTTAGTATGTCTATAACGTCAAATAAAAACATAAAATGTTATTTTTGTAAAACAATCATTTAAATATAAATGAAAAATAATTCAGTATATCTTCCCATAATGTGAATCGACAAATACAGTAATATGTTTAGTATGTCTATAACGTCAAATAAAAACATAAAATGTTATTTTTGTAAAACAATCATTTAAATATAAATGAAAAATAATTCAGTATATCTTCCCATAATGGTCAGTTCCCTCAAACAAAAACCTCTTTTGTCCAGGCAGGGTATGATTTCCTCATTCTTCATTTCATCAACATATTCTCCAACAGTCACCTTTCTTACCTAGTCAGAGCTGATCCATCCTATCAATGACTGTCTGAGAATTTATACTGTATTGTAATACATACTGTGCTGTTTTGTAATACATACTTCTTTGGGACAGCACAAAAATGAATTATATTCATTCATACTTTCATTTTCTTGTCAGCAAAATTTAAACTGAAATGGTCGTTCATTTAATAACCACCATCATGTCTGCTATTAGCAATCATCACTAAATCACTGACACTGTGTATAGATTGGATGTTTTTTATGAATCCCAAATATAGCTTTATTGATTAACCAATCTATTATTATGTTCAAATGTGAAACAATCTTAGACTTTTTTAATGTAGCATTCTATTTTTGTACAAGTTATATTGTCAAAAATCCATATCAGGTTGAACACATCAGATTTGTTGAAAACTTGATGTATTGGCCAACTGTTGTAACTTACATACCATATGTTTTGCACTAGACAGACATTGTACACATTCATAATGATTGTCTGAAGTGTTTTATTCTTTGTACAAACTAATAATACAGCAACTTATAAATATTTTGTCATTATTAATAAAATTAAAATCTTTTGCATCACCATATGGACTTGCAATGACCTTAATTACATGAACTCAAATTGCTATTTCTAGCCGGTGACAACCTGTTCATCTTCATAAGTCAAATGGGGCATCTTTATCATAAAAATTGGGCATCTTCATAAGACAAACTGTGCATCTCTATCATACAAATTGGGTATCTTCATAAGACAAACTGGGCATCTTTATCATACAAACTGGGCATCTTCATAAGACAAACTGGGCAACTTCATAAAACAAATTGAGCATCTTCAGAAGAGAAACTGCCCATCTTCATAAGACAAACTGCCCATCTTCACAAAACAAACTGGGCATCTTTATCGTACAAACTGGACATATTCATAAGACAACTTGGCATCTTAATAAGACAAACTGTCCATCTTCATAAAACAAACTGGACATAATCATAACACAAATTGGGCATCTTGAAGAAATGATTCATACCATATGCATTGTTTGTTTTCAGTAGGATCATACATTGATTTCCTATTTCCATATACAGTAATGCATGATTGGAGTGAATAATATATAGAAAAGAATTTACAGAGAAATCCTACTGAATGTTGTATAGACTAAAAAACTAATATTCACTTCTTCAGTGGGTTTTCAGCCTAAGTAATTCATCAAATGAGATGATTTAATTTCTTTCCTGACAGAAGATTAGAAATGTAAGGTTACAGAAAAATAAATGTTTCTATACAGCTATTAGTTGTAACTTTATTAGTTTGTTGAAAGATGACATTTGCAATTCACACCTCACATAAATATTAATACAATAGCAACTGGCACACTGAGGGTTTGATTTTACTGATTTACCTGTATTATAATTGACATACCTGTATCTATAAATTTATATTCATCAGCTATGCTGACAGCCTCGCCTGTTATTGCATATATCTGTGGTCACTGTTTGTTTCATGGTAACTGTACTCCCTTATTGTGCATTACATATGGTAAACAACCATTGTTAACATTGTTTACAGGTTTCTTGCCTAATTAATTCCTTCATGTATTCTTCAAAGCATAGAGCCATAAGATCTGTGCTGAATAAACCCTTTCATACTTTCTGTACCCATCATATGTTTAGATTTGCACAAGTGATGTGTGTTCATGATATGCTGGGGGTGGGGGTATTTGTAATATCTTGAATTGAATGAAAGTGTTCAAATTTTCCACCACACCAATAATTGAAACCAAGTTCATAGGCTTTATTCAGATTGTGTAAAATGACTCGTTGGCTCTTAGTTGACAAGGTAAACAACACGATAATTATCAATGGTCAGTTTTATGATAGCGTCATTGGATCAAACCCATTCTAAAACCTATGTCTTTATCCTATAAGAAATTTACTAGTTTAACCGTTTCCACAGATACTTGTAACATATCAGAAAAGATTATTGAATTTGTACTTGTAAAATGGTTGTCTGCGTGAATTATTTTGGCAGTGGCCATTCAGGTTGTGTGTTGGCCTGCCAAAACAGTGCAAATTCAATAATATATTTATGATGTATTTTAAGTCAAATAAAGACATAAAAATTCTATATTTTGCAACAATCATGTAATTATAAAATAAAAAATAACATTATGTATCTTTCCATAACGGTCAGTTCCCTCAAACCTAGTTTATCCAGCCATGGTATGATTTACTTCATTCTTCAACTACATATTCTCCAACATTCACCCGTCTTACCCAGCCAAAGTGTATCCATCCTGTCAGTGACTGCCTGCGAGTTTGAATTGTATTGTAATACGTTCGCCTTTGGGACAGCACAAACATGAATCACATTCATTCACACTTTTATTTTCTTGTCAGCAAAATTTCAATTGAAATGGTCCCTGATTTAATAACCACCATCCTCTTTGCTATTAGCCATCACCACTAAATCACTGACACTGTGTATTGATTGGATATTTCTTATGAATATATAGCTGTATTGGTTAACCAATCAATTATTTCATTCAGTATGAATAAATCTTAAGCTTCTTTTAATAAAGCGTTTTATTTTTAACGAAGTTATTATTGTTAAAAATCTATATCGAGATTTGCCAAAAGTCAAAATGTATGATCCATTGGTTTACTGTTGTAACTTGCATGCAACATTTTCTGCACTGGATGGACATTTACACATTTGAAACAAATTAATGGAAGTGTCATAGTTCGTTTTACAAACTAATAATATAAAAAAACTTAATAATTATTTACTCATTGTTAATTAAAATCTTTAATATTACTCCATGGACGTCCAATGACCTCAAGTACATGAAACTCAAATTGTTATTTTTAGCCAATTTCATCTGGGCATCTTCATAAGACAAACTGGACATCTTTATCATACAATCTAGGTATCTTCATAAGACAAACTGAGCTTCTTGAAGAAATTATGCATATCATGTTTTGTTTGTTTTCTGATGACAAAAATATATTTATTTTGCTGTTCAAAAAGATATCAAGTTACTTTATTTGGTGCCGAGAAAAAATAAATAGGAGTAAAAAGAAAGTTAACCAGGCAATGGAATTAGCACTTATAACAAAATGCAACCTATGAAGTAACAAAAGTAAATTGTGAATCTTTACGTGTAGGGTAATGAATTAAAAACAGACATTACTTGCCTAATTGTTGCATTTGATACACAGTACTCCCTCATTGTAATACTGTCCATGGGAGACACTGAGTATACTATTTATAATGATGTTGCCTTACAATGACGAACAATACGTATAAATTCACTAAAACCTAATGAAGTTGGATCCATGACCATACTCACTTTAATGAAATGGGATCCATGACCATACCATTTTAAAATGAAATGGAATCTATGATAACACTCGCCTTAATGAAATAGAATCCATAGTCATACCATACGCACTTTAATGAAACGGGATCTATCACCATGCTCACCTTATTAAAATGGGGTCCAAGACTATACTGTCATTAATGGAATGGTATCCAAGACCATACTTGCCTTATAGCAGAAATGTGTTATTATGAAGGGTCTTATATTGAGTGTGTTCTGTGTGTCCATTTATTCAGTATTATATTTCCTTATTTGTACATTTTTTCAACTAGCATATTTTATTGATTGATATATCCAAGTGACAAGGTAACTGACAGAAAATGCTCGCTTTTGAAACGTGGGTCATATTTATATGGAGAATGTGCTTTGATTTCCATAAGGGATAATTTAATTATAAAGTTTTTTCTAATCTGATTAGAGGTGGTTACTGCTGAATAGGTCTCGAGCTTGCAGCATGATCACATAAAATGGTGAGCTGAACATGCGACTCTACTGGGGCACTTAACATGTCAGATCTGCATCTCACTTAATGGAGTCATCAACTATACAAAGAATATGGGTACTGCCTTCACAAGCTAGGGCTTTTGTCCGATGCACATGATCGCATTAAATATTTATTCCTAATCAAGTGAACTTTGTTTCATATAACCGGAAAACACACTGACGCTTTTACTGAAAAATGATACACTAGGTCTCATTGGATTGTGTATGAAAACAAAGTTCAGGAAATAAATTACTGTTAAACATTGTCTACAGAAGGCATTAAATATTATCGCAAATAATGTGTGAAAGAAGCACTGTATGAAGACATACCGAAAATATTGTAGTTTAAATGATATTGAATTTTCCTTGCAGTCAGCTTAGTTCAATGGTTCAATTTTACCATTTTGATAGGAACTAATCCATTTTTGAAAAACAAAAATTGTGAATAATAATAATAATAATAATAATAATAATAATAATAATAATAATAATATCGTTATCAATTAGGTTGTTTTTTTAAACATTAAAGTTGTTGTATATACGTATATATAGCAATATGTACAATGCACGTTTGATTATTATACGACAATTTAAATCTATTTATACTAAAATATTTAAAATGATTTTAGAAAGTGCTTGAAACAGTAGGTGGTTTGATATTACCCATCTGTTTGAGACAAAATGTTACTAACTCTTTAATTGTGTGTTTTACATTCAGTAGATTCATACAGAGATTTCCAGCTTCAGTATACGGTAATGCATGATAGGAATGAATAATATATAGATGAGAATTTACAGAGAAATCCTGCTAAATCTATTAGACTAAATAAGTACTTAACAATCAGCTCATCAATTGATTTTCAGTCTCAGTAGCTCCTTAAATGAGATAATTTTAATATCTTCACTGATAAAAGATTAGAAATGTAAGATTAAGGTAAATTAAATTTTGCTTTACAGCTGGAGTAATCTAATAGTTTGTTTAAATATGTCATTTACAATTCACACCATTCATATATATTAATACAATAGCAACGGGCACACCAAGGGTTTATTTTCATTGACTTACCAGTATTATAATTTACTTCCATACCAGTATTTTTTTTATATTTTTTTAATTCATTGGTTATGTTCACAGCTTCATCTTTTATTACATGTATCTGTAGTCACTGTTTGTTTCATGGTAACTGTAATCCCTTACATACATTCCATATGGTAAACCACAATCGTTATCATTGTTTACAGGTTGGCTGCCGAATTCATTCCTTCGTATATTGTTCAAAACATACAGCCATAAGAGCTCTACTGAATAAACCCACTCATAATAGTTGTACCCTTCCTATTTTGGGGGCACAAGACATGATATTTTTGGGGATGTTTTGGGTAATATCTTTAATTGAATGAAAGTGTTTGTTGTTTCCACCACACCAATATATTGAAACCAAGTTCATGAAATCAGGTTTACAGTTTACACACACACACACACACACACACACACACACACACACACACACACATATATATATATATATAGTTATAGCATATATATATATATATATATATATATATATATATATATATATATATATATATATGCAGTTTCTGTTTTTCAAACTAACATGTGGACTGTACTGTTTTAGTTGCAAATTTGTCAGAATAAGTTATTTTGTCACTCTTCAAATACTTACACGTTAAATGGAGTTTCTTTTATTTATTACTAATTATTCACATATCCTACCTCACACACACACACACACACACACACACACACACACACACACAAACACACACACACGTTCTTGTGTTTCGGGCACATCCATGACTCGGGTATGAAACCCCATACAAAGGACATTTGTTTTAAGTATCCTTGAGTGAAAAGGGATACAGTTACTGGCAGTAAACTTGTAGCAAACTGGAACGTATTATAGGATTAATTCTAAGGAATATGAAATTTTGCACTGCAAGCGAGAACGCACACGCTTACACATATAGAATGTACTAACAATTTAAAATGAGGACACATAACTATTGACACAAACATGGACGCTGTGAACAATGGTATATCATGGATAATGAGGACTCGCATTACCTTGCAAGAAGAAAACGCAGATGTGAGCATCAAGTGATTTATAAACACAATTGTAGCTTGATTGGCGTAAAGGCCCATCTCCTTCACCTATCCGACGTCCATTATATATGATGTATAAACTTAAAATCGGCATGACCTCAACATTTTTCAACCATTTCTTATGAAATTTTCGATAAGTATTAAACTGTTAATATAAATCCACCCAAGATAACCATCAACAGAAAATACTTTGATTTTGTATGATGTGTAGGTCAGTTATGATTTGCTTCTCCATATTGCACGGATACTTGCCACTTTTCAGAATGAAATGACGATCGCATTATGACTATCCGTTACCTAGGTAATACATTACTTTCTAATTGCTTTTCATGCAGCAAGGTGTCAGTGTAATGGTTCCATACTTTTACATACAAGGAGTGCATAAATAACCTTGTGTATCATATGGTCTTTTGTGATATTTGGGATGTTTAAATTTACACTATTAACTATGTTACAAAATATGAAACCATCCTGATATTTCAAGGTGGTTACATTTTGCTATTATTATTGCGTCAGTTATATTTGTATTGTATTAATTGTTTATAATATTCATTAAAATGAATGTTTTTAGCTTATTAATATGTTCACACTCACTTAGAAATTGGTTTGTCACTAGTGAAACTGTTTATATATTTGGTAACACCTAAAGAACTTAAAAATTAGAAGTTTTATTATGAAGTAGTTTATTAGTCACGCTCTCATTATAGGTACATTATATCAAAACAATCAATATAAATGCAACAGTGACATTATAGACAAGTTGATAGTCATATTAAGAGTATTCATTAGGCTGGAGTTACATTCTTATGGAGCAAATTTAAATGGCAAATTTAGATGGCGTTCAGACCCTTTTGTTTTCATATGACTGTGCAGGGCATAAAGTATGACCTGGTGTCCGACCGTTCGCAAGCATAAGTTTGTTAACGCTACTCATCCTAAACCACTTGGATCATTTCCTTGAAACTTTACCCACAAGTGATGTCCGATTTAAACTTCCAAAATGACAGCCACAAAGACCATCTTGAAAATTGTGTTACTGCTTCTCTTCCTGCACGGAAAGTCATATAGGCATGGGCTTTTCACCAGAAGATTTATTACGATATCAAACTTGTCGTAAATGAAAACAATATCGCTTTACATCCAACATCGCCACCACAGCAGCCATGTATCGATCTTATTATTGGCAGGAGTCGTGAACGGATGGTCATATCAACATGGGGTTTTCACTAAAAACAACATATTATGATATTTATTTGGTCCTGAACTAAAATGGTGGCGATCGCGCATCCAATACGGCCGACATGTGAGCATAGGTTCCTCCTTTAAGTTTCGAACATAGGTAGAATGTTGAACTACTGTGTAAAATATTCACCGTATTGGTCTTGATGAAGTGTCGGACTAGGAAATGTATGGTCATACATTTTAATTGACACAGATCACACTGGTCACTAATATTTAATTGCTTTAATAACCTGTTACCAGTTGATGCCAGTCACTATTGCAGGCGTCTGAAGACTGGAATATCACATTTCACATGGCACAACCACAGGTCATATGGCTTGTATTGCAAGCAGGAAAATGTCAAGGATTACTGTGGGTTTTTGCAGAGTGTCGTATTTGTTTACATGTCGTAGATTTACTGATAGAACGTGACTCTTATTTTTAACAAAATACATTTATAAGAACAAAGACCGTGATATCAGTTTATCAATTCAGGAATGCCAATTCGAATCGAAAACATTTTAACTTATCAAAGGTATTTGATTTCATTTTAATGGATAAAGTTCTGTTACCCACATCCTGGGACAAAATGTTGCATCCAACATGAAATGAATGTGATTTTTGTAAGCAGGAAAAAAGAAAAATATATCTACTAAACAGACTCGAAACTTTATCACACAATATGTACGGGAAAAATGACACTGAAATCAAGTTTTTATCAATTTGTGAAATATTTATTGCGTCTGTGCATATTACGTAACAATGATCCAGCATTTTGTAAAAAAGACTGCGGTATCGGGTTGTCTTTCCTTTAAATATCATAACTTTTTTCACTGGAAGCAAGCTGAGATATTCTGTTCATGTCCTTTATTCTAACATATCAAGATGCACTATATCATTCTACCTGTTTTGATGGAAGATAAATTAAGCTCATTTGTCTTTTCAGAGCACGCGCATTTTCAATTGCTCATACAAATCAAATTCTAGCAACCAATAATCCCTCGATACAATTAAAGCAAAAGGAATTATGCAATAAATTAATTTAGAAACGTCATCGTACTTAAAATCGAAATCAAACAAGTTGCAAATACATGAAATATAAAATTATGCAACTTTACCTTTTTCGGGGATATGAGGTAAATGAATCTTAGTATATATTTTGCAGATTGGCTTTTGTTTGCCCGCATATAGACAATTCCATATATGCTGCAAGCGGTTATGTATAAAGTTGCACATTTACTTGAATCAAAAACATATGTAGCATTATTGTTTTATCCATTACTTATCGCAAATAGTTTTAATAGTTAACTTGTTAAACCTTCGAAAGAAAGGGGAATCAAATACATTTGTGGTGATTATTCGTGTCATTGCCTGAAAGTATGGATTTCAATTATTTGTGTGTAAGGAAATCATTAATCATTAGGTCATCGAACACATTTTTTTCCCGATATAAATTAACAATTAAAGATTTATGAACCTTCATTACATGATTCAAAGAAGATTGCATTTGGAAGAAGTAAAATTTGTCCATTATGCTATTTTTATATACTCAACAGAATGAAAAACATCCGGGCACAGTCATCACAGAAAATGATCTACCGTGAAACAGCGCAAACAAATCGCATTCTGGATATGAACAGAACAAGTTAAGATCAGATAAGAGAAAATGAATGTGCACAGTCAACGTTGAAAGCAGTAAGCGCTTCCAATGACCATTCATAATCACTGGTCAATTTATGATCACGTGACTGCTTAATATTTATAGAGGCTAATTAAATATTAATCATCTATGATATTATTGAGGTTGACTGGTTGTCCCTCTAAACTGGGTAAATGGCTCTGTATATTTATTTATACAATCTACTCAATATATGAATTGTTTTCAGACACTTTCATATAACTTCCCTTAACGAGAGAAAGAAATCAATCGAAATAATAGTTTACTTGAACCACCCAACCAGTGGTGTCAACCATTTCTACCCGTAACCAAACCGTACCAAACCTATTACATAAAATATAATATTCTTCAAATTTATTTGGCTGATTAGTTTAAATTATATGAACACTTTGACTGGTGCAAAATATATCTAAGTGTTTATATGTAGTTTAAAGATATTATCTTATTAGCTAAATTATGCAAAAATGGATCGGGCTACAATACAGATTCTCACAAGTTTAAATAAGCGCTTCCCCAAAAAATATGGTGATACAAATTAATCAAACATGACCATGGCAAAAGCAAAATGAAAAAAACACTACAGCAAGAAATTATGTGCTGATAATTAAATGATAAAGCTTCATAAAAGGAGCATGAATATCAAAGAAAGTAAACAATGATGTTACCAAACTTCGGAATGAATTGCATTTAGCATGCAAAATACCTACATCACTAGCAATTGGTCATTGTACAGTCTAAGGATGAGTAATATTGCTAATAACCTTTTATTTAGAATCAAACGAAGAAACGTTTGTAAAAATGCTCCGTATACTTAATGTACTTTGGAAACGACTTAAAAATATTCATAGTTCGTTCAGTCGCAAGTTCAGGTGTACCAAATAAAAGAATAACGGGCATTTAGTAAGGACTGTCAATTACATTTTGCCATTGAAATTTGTATTAAGTGCATATAAAATTATAATGATATGAAATTTTTGCTTATAACCCACAGCCGCGTAAGGGATTTGTCTTTCAGGTGATTGAGGTCGCTACGTTTATTTTTGATCCTAGTATGAATAATAGAGTATTTGCGATCTCCAGAATGATAATAGAAGGAACGTTATTGTGTAGCGTGGTAATATGCATTTTAAATATTAAGAAATCGCTTTCCGATTTGACATCGTCAAGTAGGGTATTATGTATGAGAATAGAAGAGATAACAAAAAAGTTGTTTTTGTTATTTTAAGTCTGGAATTTAATATAGATACGTTTGGTCGATTCCGTTAATTATATTTTTTGTCTCTCCAACCAAGGTGAGATCATTTAAATAATTCGTGAATCATTATAAATAATTCTATGAAAAGTGCAGAGTTTGTGAGATTTGTTTCTGTCTGACTTCTAGTTAGACCTGTGACTATCCTGGCAACCTCAAACTGAAATCTCTCTAATCGATCAGAGTCTACTTTTGAAATTCCATCCCTATCGACATCTGCATATTCTAAAAAGGTCTTATACATGTTAAGTAAATTATACCCAAGGATTTTCTACTGAGTTTGTATCTGGGGAGTCTTAAAATATTTAGCAATTTAGATGATCTCTTAAGTATATTTTCAATATGCGTCCTCCAAATGCACTCAGTACTAAGTGTAAGGTACATATGTTTATGATTGTCAACAAATACAAATGATTCATTTTGGAATTTCAATTTGGGAAAAAATCAAATATTCCCTTTGCTGAAAAATGTGACTTCGCTTTTTTGTCCTGTTGAAGCTTACCAACTATTGAATTAAACAGTATTGTAGGTTTTCTAAGTCGGAATTGAGTATATAATGGATATCTTGCATACTTCTAGAATCGCAAGAGAGAGAACTGTCATCGAAAAAAAGTTTGGTGAGACTAAATAGATTATCTGCCATAACATTGATATATGCAAGAACCAATAATGGTCTTGTAACTGTTCTTTGGCACTCCCCGGCTGAAACGGACTGAATTGAGGATTTTGCGCATTTCAATGTAAATGTTGAAAACAAATATTTAATCTTTATTGGATAAATCTTATCCATTATGTGGAGGTAAATCGGAATTATATTTGTATTATTATAGCATGATGACATTGTGTCTTGGAAGAAATCCAACTGGCATGGAGCAAAAGAAGCCAGAATGGTGTAGTACACGGAGGTAATGAATGATTGAAAGATATGTGAATAAATATTGGGGGGGGGGGTATTATTCGACATCAACCAGTATTCCGCGCAAATTAACATCCATTATTTTATATTTCCAAGAAGAAGAAGAAGAAGACGTAGAAAAAGAAGAATGGCAGATGGTCATTAACGCAAAATTGAAACATCTGTGAACGCGTCGTCCGATCGAAAGTACACAATTGTGGTACCGCGAAAGTAATTCGCTCTTCAAAAGTTACACGTGTTGCATTTAGGACCAACTAGACACAAATTTGAAGCTTTCTGCTGAAAACCCATGTCGATATTTTATTTTCCTTTCAGTAGAAGTGTCGATAAAAAAATATTCAAGATGGCTGCCAAGGAGGCCATATTAGATTTAAGACCAGCACCATTTTCATTGAAACCTTTTAGTGAGAACCACTTGATGATATAACCATATATTCAACAGAAATAGCGATAACACTATTTTCAAGTGACAGTCATATTTTCGATGTCTTAGTGGTATAATTTTTATGTAAGACTAACTCGACATCATTATGAGTATTCCTGTGAAAAGCCCATGTGGATATGACTTTCTATTTCAGGAGGAGTAGTAATAAAAAGATTGTGAAAATGTCCTGTCAATACCATTTTCATTTAGGACCAACTGAATATCATAAGAAGTCGTTTAGTGACCGCCTCATACTGATATGATCATGCATTCAAGAGGAATACCGATAATAAAGTTTAATGATGGCTCCTATATGCACCGACATTCCTAGGACCATCTGAACATCATAAGAAGTCTTCTAGTGAAAACCCTGTGCCAATATGATTTTCCGTTCAAGGGGAATATATGATGATGCTCTGACATTCAATATAGCCGCCACCTTGAAAATCTTGTTATTTATACGCCTTTTTAGTGAATGGTCATATTGACATGTGGTTTTCTCCAAAAGCTTTTTTATGATATCTACGTTGTCCTAGATGAAGATGTCAATCCTTTATCTAGTACGGCCGCCACAGAGGTTAATTCGAAAATCTTATCGCTCAAAAATGTCAGAGATTGTTTCAACACTCAACAGTTAAAAGAAGATATGCATCTTATCTTCAGTTCCATGAAATTTTTTCGGACAGCACTGCGCCACTCCTTATGATATATTATTATGTACACACAAGCCTTATTCCTGGAATCGCGCATTCTATAATACACCCTATATACATACACCGACTATGCTATACAACAGAGTAACTACAATGTACAACATAAACAAAACCACAATGAATAACAGAACCTTGCCAATGGCATTCACTCCAGTATTGAATTGGAATAGCAAATTCCATGTGGTATTGAATATATTTTAAGACATATGCATGGTGCATATTTTGGTTTAAAACCATAAATATATTTCCCAAAAACAGCTGAATTATTCCATCTCTGAAACGAACCTTAAATTAACGTCTTTTTGAAGAGTTTTGCAGTCCCCTTCAAAACTCCAGTAATGATCCTCTAATTGTTGTATTGTGTTGCTGTGCTTTGAAAGTATTTCTTCCATACTCTCCTGCTGAGCCTTTTTTATTTACTAAAATTTTCCTTAGAGGGGCTAACTGCTCCAATTAAATCTCCAGAACATTTTCCATTTTCATAAGAACACAGATCGGGAAAGATGTAAAAGATAAAGTATAGGGCGAGTGACAATTTTAGAAAATCGCTTATAAGAGCAGACATGAAGTTAACGCTGAAAACAAACGAATGTTGTAGCCATTGTCTCTAAAGATGATCTTCAAAGTTGTCATCAAAAATCAAAATTTGGATGCATATTGTTCCATGCATATTATCTTCATGATCTGTAGCTGGACACATACTGAATTTTTATCTAATCATACATGCTTCGCTTTTTGTGATTAGATGATCCCTGGTCCAAAATAATGTAGTAACTTATTGGCCATCAGAAATATCGTTGTACATACGATAATACATGTAATATACATCTTTCTATAATATGTTTAGTGAAAAAAAAAACCAATAAAACAAAAATAAACTTTAATCGCCAGATCGTTTAGGGTAATGCCGGAACATCTGACAAAATTAAGTAAAGATGCAGGTAGGTATAGGAAAGCTGTAAATATTGTAGCATCAGTTAATTTATGTGCGCTAATTGAAAATTCTAGTACATGATTTTTGTTCTGTAAACGTTTGCTTAATAATCTTTTAAATGGCTTGTTTTAAGGGTATTGCTCCTACTATTATCACTTGCCAGCCTGAGGTTATTTTTACTAGACCACGCATGCAATGGCCTATTCATTTTACTTGACACAGATTGGCTTATAATTTACTTTCATTCAGTTCTGATTATCTAAACCCAATCTAACTGATTTAACATATCATAATTATTGTTTTAATTTATTTATCTCTTTGACATTACGATGGCTGACTGATATTTATAATCAACACATTTTTATTATTTATCAGTGTGCAATTCTTACATTTATTTATATCAGCATTTAAGCATGTGCATTGAATATAAATTATTTTATTTTCCTTTCGATTTCTCTTTTATTTGATTTTATTATATCTAATTATGCTTGATTTTTTTCAATTCTCGTCAAGACTGATAAATTGTAGTCGCGTGCGTTTCGAACATCTTTCAATCATGACATTTCCCCATGCCACACTTCACCGATTTTGTTTGCAAAATTTACCCTTTTCAGTTAACCCATATAGTCTATTTTAATATATACAAATACATGAACGATCCAGATAAAGGCCACACAAATACATCAAGTATTTATATTATTATATGTCCAGAGTACATTGGCACATATCTTTTGTTGCAAGTTGTTTAAATGAGCATGACTACATCTGTTGTGCAATCCACCAAAAAATATCCACTCTATCACAATGAAAACGTTACTTTCTATTGGTCTAAATTCGAATTATAAATTTACTGATCAATGTACATATCTTAATAGCTTAAAGCAGTGCATATTTCAGCCACAGTGTGGTCCTGTCGGTTTCATAAGCGCTCGACACTACCGTTGATAGCGTCGTAACGTTTGATAAGGCAAACATCTTGCCTCATATCTTACCCAATAATTGTATGTTTATACAAAATCGGTATAACCCTGAATATGCTTTGCTTCAGTTGCTATGTTTGTTTTATGACCACATATGTTGGGCATGCTATATGCAAGCTTTCTTACCTAGACTTAGAAAACTTCATGAAGGGAAGCATCTTGATAATCATTTTACCCTTATTAAAAAAAGAGATGTCTTTGGTCTACAGTTCATGTTTCTGCAACATTGTAAAACCTCTCTGCAAACTGGTCGTTCTGAACCTACACTGCGATAAGATAATTACGCACTTTCGGTACAACTTTACGAGGAATTTATACGTATTTTCAACATCTGTTTGACGTACATCGTGATTTTATCTTGCGTTTACAATCATTACTGACACTCACATGTGAATTATAAATAAAAACAGCATGGACCGCAATAAGCACCAGTTTCTTATCTTCTTGTTTTGTTAAGTTATTGGCGTTTGATGTTTGTATCTAAAGGGAAATAATAATTATCGGAAACCTCTTTACAAGTTTTCCACAGGGCACTCGAGGATATGGTTTCTGTCGTGTGTATCGCAAGGTTTGGAAGAACGATACACTGCACAATCATGAAACAAGCACTTAGTGTGTAGATGGGGACTTTCATACAAATAATATTTTTTCATTGTTCTAGGCTAAAGCAAGAATTTACTCTCTTTCCATCCGAAGACTTCCTCGATTGGAGGTGTGTCCTCAGTACATTGGTGTATAACCACATGGATGTCCTCTATTTACCCCAAACAAAAATGCACACACACACACACACACACACACACACACACACACACACACACACACACACACACACACACACACACACACACACATTTTTGGTAATCCTACGAACCGGGATATACGAGTTTTACCGTCAAAATTGGGACGTCTATATCTCAACAAATTTACAGGCAGGAAGATCGGTTTTGCTATACATTAGATATATACATATCTTTTGCATTCGACTTGTTGTCGATTTTCTAAAAAAATATACCATAAGAATAGGGACACAAATACACACAAAGCATTGCAAATTATGCAATCAAATCGGCAAGAAACCATAATTATATATTATGATTCTAAATAGCTATTGATCCAAATATCTCAATTCATATAAATAGTTGCCTTTCATATCAACACACTAAATTGAAATTTATGTTGAAAGTTTGATTACATTTAATTTATACTTGGGTAGACATGTATGTGCCCGATTTTGAATAAGGTTATTCGTCAGACGTGCGCGAAAATGCAGAAAGAATGTTTGTATTAAAAGCAAATTATCAAAGATCTGCATGCCGAATGTAGCGTCAAATAATTATACTGACATATATACATCATATATACATCAACAAAAAAATAAATAATTTGAAGCTTTGAGCGTTCAAACTTTGCATTGTAAATTAATTAATTAAGATCGTGATAATGTCTCCTCAATGTGAAATACGCCAATGATATGTTGAAACAATGTCTCATTTCAGCAGGAAAAATATTTTTTTTTTCTTTTCTTTTAGTTTTATTTAGTTTTCGCACGTATGATATCATAGGTGTGTGTGTGTGTGTGTGTGTGTGTGTGTGTGTGTGTGTGTGTAAAATATATCCATTTTGCAAGTACTATATCATGGTTGTGTACATGAAAAAATCTCCGTTTCATATGTGCCTTGCCAAGATTGTACTGTAACACACAAGATGTCTCACTACCGAGCGAATTAAACAATCACTGCATGGGGTGTTCAGGGAGGGGTAGTACCTCTGGCGGGGTAGCAGTCGTACTCCCATGGGGTAGCTAGTCCGCCTTTGGTCTCCACCTGTCACTCAACTCTCACCTGTGGCTCCTAGTAGCTGTAGCATGTGCAGCGGCCACACCACGGGCAACGGCTTCGACTGGCCGGCTAAACCAGGTTGAGGGTAGCCGTCGGGTCTTAAACCCTCGGTGATCTAGGTTTGTCTACCTAAGCATGTGAAGACTGGACCCGGCGGACTGCGCGGAGGAACCACCAGCTGGTCAACGGGCAGAAAGGCGGTTACAGCAAGCGACGTGGAACGCGACTAGGGCACAGTGAGACACCATTAGACACTGCTGGCCATCCACTGCATCCCCCCTATCTCCAGCCGTCTCGACTCTGTCTTGCCACTGGACCCAGATATGCGGAGACGAGAGAGTGAGGTCGACGAGTGCGCAACTCCTCCTCACTGAAATCCAATTCTCACGCGCAAGTCATGACTTCACCAGATCATTATCCCATTCCATCATCCTGCAAGTCCTGCGGCGACGGGGAAGTGGCGAAGCGGCAGGTGTGGATTCGCTGGCAGCCGTAGTAACAACCCTGCACGCAGGCGGCTCAGGCTATAGGGTTGTCTTCCTATGACCGAAGTAGCATGGGAGTTCGGCAGCCACCTGAGCGTCCGAGCAGCCCTCTTCAGGACTACACTGCTCGCCTCCACAGCAAGAGGAAGGGACTAGAAAAGGTGTCCTAAACATTGTCTACTTCATCTTACCCTGGCCAGCTTACCGCGGCTGGCGGAGATCCCACTCCAGCGGTAAGAAAACAAAGAAACAGATCAAGGTGACAACTCTCACCTTAGGCGCATGGAACGTGCGCACACTCATGGATCGTGCCGGGACTGAAAGGCCTGAAAGACGGACTGCTTTGATTGCCAGAGAGCTGAACAGGTACAAAGTCCAGATCGCAGCACTCAGCGAGACCCGATTTGCCGACGAAGGTCAACTGTCAGAGGTAAATGCAGGCTACACCTTCTTTTGGATTGGACGCAGCGTGGAAGAACGTCGCGAGGCTGGAGTTGGGTTTGCCATCAAGTCCAACCTGGTCAACAAGACAGTCGGCCCACCTAAAGGCATCAACGATCGTCTGATGACCGTTCGACTTCCGCTCCCAAGAAAGCGATATGCCACACTAGTCAGCGCCTACGCCCCAACACTGACAAACCCTGATGAGATCAAGGACAAGTTCTACGATGAACTGAGATCCACTATTGCTGCCGTGCCCAGAACAGATAAACTCATCATCCTTGGTGACTTTAACGCCCGGGTTGTCGCAGATCATACCTCATGGGAAGGAGTGCTGGGAAAAAATGGGATTGGCAGCTATAACAGCAATGGCCTCCTACTGCTAGAAACTTGTGCAGCGCACGAACTGCTCATCACTAACTCTGTCTTCCTCCTACCACTTCGCAACAAGACGTCATGGATGCACCCACGCTCCAAGCACTGGCATCTGCTCGACTACGTCATAGTGCGACAGAAAGACAGGCAGGAAGTCAGAGTGACGAAGGCTATGTGTGGAGCCGAGTGCTGGACTGACCATAGGCTGATCATCTCCAAACTTAACATCAGGATACAGCCTCCTAGACGTCCTCAAGGAAGCAAGACGCTGAAGCGACTGAACGTCTCCAAGCTGAAAAACGATTCAGTGAAGCAGTCCCTTGCAGACGAACTAGACAACAAGCCAGAAGCCATCACTCTAGGCTCGCATGATGTAGAGTCTGATTGGGCGTCCCTTCGGGATGTTGTCTACTCCACCACCGCCGATGTGGTAGGCCCTACTACGCGCAAGCACCAGGACTGGTTCGATGATAACGATGATCGCATTCAAGAACTGCTCGACGAAAAACACCGCACACACAGAGCGCTGCTAAATGACCCGAACTCCACATCTAAGAAAGCTGCATTCGCCAGTATCAGAAGAACAGTGCAGAGAGAGCTCCGACAGATGCAGGACACATGGCTGAGCAAGAAGGCGGACGAGATCCAGTCGTATGCAGACCGCAATGACATGAAGAGGTTCTAAGAGGCGCTCAAGACAATCTACGGTCCCACAAAATCAGGATCTTCCCCCCTCCTCAGTGCAGATGGGAACACGCTGATCACAGATAAGGAAGAGATTCTCAAGCGCTGGGCAGAACACTTCGACAGTGTCCTCAACGGTCCTTCCTCCATCAACGCTGAAGCCATCGCTCGCCTGCCCCAGGTCCTAACCAACGCTTCCCTCTCGGACTCGCCAAGTTTCACAGAAGTAGAGAAGGCAATTAAAAGTCTATCCAGTGGCAAAGCCCCGGGTTCTGACTCCATCCCAGCGGAAGTCTACGCAGCTGGTAGTCCCCGACTGACGCAGAAGCTTCCTGACCTCTTCCAGTCTGTGTGGAACCAGGAGAAGATTCCACAGGAGTTCAAAGACGCCTCTATTGTCCACCTCTACAAGCGGAAGGGGAACCGTCAAGCATGCGACAACCACCGTGACATCTCCCTATTATCCATCGCAGGGAAAATACTGGCCAGAATTCTGCTAAATCGACTGACCGTCCACTTGGAGCAAGGCTTGCTACCAGAGAGTCAGTGCGGCTTCAGGCAGGATCGGGGCACCGTGGACATGACCTTCGCAACCAGGCAACTCCAGGAGAAATGCCAAGAGCAGAACGTCAGCCTCTACACCACTTTTGTGGACCTCACAAAGGCTTTTGACACTGTGAATCGTGAAGGTCTGTGGAGGATCATGGCAAAGTTCGGATGCCCCGAGAAGTTCATCACCATGGTCAGACTGTTCCACGATGGCATGCTCGCCAGAGTACAGGATGATGGAGAGTTCTCCCTGCCCTTTCCAGTGACAAACGGTGTCAAGCAGGGCTGTGTTCTTGCCCCGACCCTGTTCAGCATGATGTTCACAGCGATGCTGACCGATGCTTTCCGTGAGGGTGACATTGGCATCGACATCCGGTTCAGGACTGATGGGAACATCTTCAACCTGAGAAGACTGCAGGCTAAGACCAAAGTCCAGGAAGACACCATCCGCGACTTCCTCTTTGCTGACGACTGCGATTTGAATGCTGGTACTCAGTCTGACATGCAAGAAAGTATGGATCGGTTCTCCAAAGCCTGCACAGACTTCGGACTCACAATAAGTACGAAGAAGACCGAAATCATGTACCAGCCTGCACCCTCAGTGCCCTACACCGAACCCAGCATTACCGTCAATGGACAGAAGCTCGCTGTTGCTGACAAGTTCATCTACCTTGGCAGCACCCTGTCGCGCACAATCTCCATCGATGAAGAGGTCACTCTCAGGATTGCTCGTGCAAGTGCAGCCTTCGGCAGACTTCACAATACTGTATGGAACAGAAGAGGAATCAGCCTGCCAACCAAGCTCAAGGTGTACCGCGCAGTAGTACTGCCCTCCCTCTTGTACGCCTGTGAGACATGGACGGTGCACAGTCGCCATGCAAAACAGCTGAACTCCTTCCACATGCGCTGCCTCAGAAAACTGCTGCACATCAAATGGCAGGACAAGACTCCTGACACAGAAGTCCTCCAGAGAGCAGAGATGACAAGCGTCCATGACATGCTCAGAAGGTCACAACTCCGCTGGGCTGGTCATGTCTGCCGTAAGCCTGATGAGCGCCTCCCAAAGAGACTGCTCTATGGGGAACTCGCTGAAGGCAAGCGTTCCCGAGGAGGCCAAAAGAAACGGTTCAAGGACACGCTCTCAGCCTCCATGAAGTCCTGTGGCATTGACCCAGACAGCTGGGAGCAGCTTGCCGAAGACCGCGCTGCCTGGCGTCACCAGATCAACTCAGGCGCAGCTGCATTTGAAGAGTACCGGATCAACGAGGCCAAGCAGAAACGCCAGCAGAGGAAGAGCAGAGCCAGCGCCGACCTTCAGTCCATCCAGCCCCCGGCAATTCCCTGACCTCATTGCCGTAGACTCTTTAGAGCACAGATTGGCCTCACCAGCCATCTGCGCACTCACAGACCAGCCTAGATCTGAAGTCATGGTCGTCTTCGAGACCGAAGGACGAACATCATCATCATCATCATCATCGCATGGGCCTTGCTTGAGGGCGATGTTTCCCTGATTTCTAAGGACCTAAAGACAATTGTCGTTGTCAACTGCAGTCTTCTTAAACGCACAAATTACAAAACTTACCTAATGAGCATACATAACGAACTTTACTTTCATACTTGCATGGGTTTCCTTGCATCACATTTATATGACCCATCAGTAAAACTTTCCAAGCCGAAGAACTGTACTTTACAGCATTCACCTAAAACAAACATGACCCAAATAAATACTGCAAAGACTTATTCCTATAGCAAATTGCCGAACACTTGTACTTTAGAATATCCCTGAAGTTTCTTAGGGGTTGTCCATTTTGTGAAACAAATACATACTACCATAAACTATCGTGTATATTGTACATTGTGATCTCTGTCCCTCGCCTTTGGCTAATTACCTGGTTTCAGAAACATCTTCCGAAACTTTTCCTATTTGTTTTGTATGCACTATATTATGGCTGTCTATGAATTTGGCAACGTTTATCAAGTACCATGTTATGCCTGCTTGCATAAATATGTCCCCATTTCGTATGTACTTTGTCAAGAGTTTTTACGTGAAAATACCCTTGTTTTATATGTACTAAGTTATGGTAGTGTTTATTAAATTGCCCACGTATTTAAGTTACATGTATGAAAAAGTCCAAGTTTTGTATGTTCCACTGCAAGGCTGGGTTTATGAAAATAAGTCCGTTTAGTATGTATCGTGTTAAGGGTGTGTGTAAATATAGTATCATTTATTACATAACACGTTGTTAGTATGAAAATGTCCACATGTTATATTTATCACGTCAAGACTGATGTCCATCGAAATGATCCAGTTTGGTACTATGAACTTTAAATGTTGTGTTTGAAAATCCCTTAATTGGTATGAAACGGTAATGGCTGTGTGCATACAAATGGCCATGTTTTGTACTTACACCAACACGAGGTGGTATATACAAAACATGGCCATTTGATACACAAAATATCAATATGTCTCTCGGTTGAGTTGGTGTGTATCAATATTGTCTCGGTTTTGTATGCGCCACCTCGAGTTTGTATGTACCAGTATGTCTGTTTGTTTTGTGTTAACTACCACGAGTATGTGTGTGTGTATGAATATGTTTCACGGTTTTGAATGTTCCACGTTAAGGTTGCGTCCTTGGAAATGTTCCCAATTTGTACATGTTTAAATTACATTTTATGTATGACATTACCCATGTGTGTATGCATCGCGCCAACGCGGTTGGTATGAAAATGAAAATGTCTCAAAGTCTGTCTGATCTAAAATAGACTGCTTGTGTGAATTATAATGTTGTAAAATAATAAGGTCTGAAACAAATCAAAACTGTGGGGAGGAAAATTTTTCCATTTTGTAATAAATACAGAACTTGTGTGCAAGTTGACATATCTGTTCAAAAGGGTGAAAACCAATGTTGTTGCATTCAAATTTTCTTATTTAATATGAAGCTAAATTTTGTGTATATGAAATGCACCAAACCCACAGACTTACCCTACACATTAGTAATAACCATTTTGTACAATAATGTCCTATTTCTGAATAAATGGTACCAGAATATATGTATGAATTCGTCCCCATTTACTATTAAAAGCTACGTCAAAGACGGTTTAGAAAAGGCTGTACCTGAAGCTGAGAACGGTAAAATAAACAGGGTGTTTCTTTAGCATTCTTAATCTGAAAACATACGAATCATTGTCCACTTTATGGTCCCTGAACTGAAACCAAAATTAGCTCATAAATTGCAAGCATAAATTAAGTAAAGTCTATCGATCATGCTATTTACACCAATATGTGATACGTCAAGAAAGCCGTATGACACAACTGTGACAATTTAACTTGTATATGATTATATAAAGGAAGATTAGGTATATTTAGCTTGTAATTCGTATTAAGTGCTCAATATATTTTATAGTTAAAAACTGTAAGATGTTTTACACCAACAATTTCCATGAGACGCACCCTACATACCAAATTTCGTAAACCAACGACGAAAAGTACATCTTATTACAAAGGATATATCATCTAATTAATACTACTCGCTCCAGCCGTGGTTAATTCACCCTCTATTAAAATATAGGGGTTGTTTAGATAGGAGTCTGTATTGTACAATGCACTTGATCCGCATTTTCAATCTTCTCAACAGATAAAGAAAGTCATAAAATATATTAAATAGTCAATAACTATTTACTGGATATGAAAATGTAAAGAAAAACAAAACTTAGATCATAACATTTATCTTCCTTGGGAAAAATAGATCTTGTGAATATCAATTTACCTTTGCGAATTCTGTTTCAGAAGAGAAGTACTTGTTTGACATGTAAGTTAAAATAGCTCTGCTCTTATCCATGGCACAAAATGCAAATATCCGTTGGTGAAAATAATGGAAGTATGTTTCATTCAATATTGTGTTAGATTTGAAACAAAATGTTCCTATTGGAAAGAGTCCAGGAACCAATAATAAGGCTTACAATTGTGTATTATCATAAACTCATGCCAGGCAATGAATGTGAATGCAAAGAATATTTTTGGAATGGTCATTTATGACCTATTAGTGGGCTGTCCTTATTTAACAACGGAACTCGTCGTGCTTATTTGAATATTAAACTGATTGGAAGGTGTCATCCAACAATAAATCGTATTGTTATCTATTAACAAAACTTTTTTCTTTATGTTGCTTAAATAGTATCCATCACAAATACTGTTCGAAATGATCAAGCTATAAATTCAATACACATACAACCCACCTGGCAATGTCTACTATCATTTATTGGAAATAAAATTTTTGAGGTAATGCAGCTCAGACATTACTATATAGTCATGAAAGTATATGAATTGTAACTAAGGGCAAAATTTTATGTTTAAACCTTGATTTGTTTCTAATATTTTCTGATCAATTGCATTATTACCTTTGGCGAGAAGCAAATGATTTTATTTCTGCACAAGTACTTAATATCTTCCCATCGTTTCCCACTCACTCCTGACTCATTTGCAATATAATTCTCGATATCCTTTTTATAGCAATTATCTTAACTATCCCTTTTATAGCAATTATCTTAACTAGAACGAATAGTGAAAATTTTATACATCACTTTGTTCTTCCTCCTCCAATGTCATTTGATACCCTTCTGGGATGGATATGAACCTCCATAAGCTTTCCTGTGTTTTCTGCTGCTCATTCCAGCAATCTCATTATACCTGTCATTTGGAAATATGTACTAATCATACCTATGGCAAAAATTTGAATATCAGCCTTTTATTTTCACGGCTTATTTGTAAAAATCGAACTCTTATAATAAAAAAATGACTTCTAATATTGGGTCAGAATAAAAATGTCATGTCTACTTGTTAGTAAATTAATATGGTAAAGCAGCTATCACCGTCAATACTTATCGTTAAAAAATACATACATTGTTGTTCGATTCAAACAAAAATGTACTTGATTGTAACATGGTATTATTTATTTCTGTTTCTACCATACAGAGTCGTTAAACATCTTCATGATACATACAAGGAGAAAATTATGGAAAAGATAATTCAGAATTTTAACAAAGCATGAAAATAAATCTGATTAAAGGTGGTTGCTGGCATCGTAAGGTTCAGGATATCCTGAATATATCATGACTTGTTTCATTAATACATCACAAGAAATTAATATCAATATTCATCTTGCAAAAAATGTTCTTCTATATTTTGTGACTACTTTGTTATTATTATTTACTTTGTACTATAACATGTATTATAATATTCTTCTCAAGAAAGTAATGTAAAGGTTTACTGTACCTGTCTATAATACCCGTTATTTAAAACGGGGATTAGAAATGAATAATTTTACAATTACATTATGATACGGAAGAACTTGCTTGTTTAATTTGCCAGGAAGAAGCTATGTCTGAAATATATACATTAAAAGTTTTATTTCCCAAAGGATTGAACGTTGTGCATTGAGTTCTTTTTTCAATTTTCCAATAGTAGGTTACACTTTGTTCACACCATGGATTTTTATCATCTGGTATATTTGTTAGTAGTATATATTGTACAAACTAACGAAAATAATTACGTAGAAATTAACGAAAAAATATTGATTTTAGATGAAAATATGCTCATATGTTCATGATGCGCTTTTTACTTTCGGTTTCTCATCCTCCTTGCGATCCACAGACAGGGAGCCGCAGTAGTTGTGTTGGTAGATCATCGGACCCTTAAATAAGAGGTCGCAAGTTTGATATCCGCCCAGACCAGTTGTTCTGGGTTTCCTCTGTGTCTCCTTGGAAG